>JAMKCH010051252.1:0-60414 GCA_023653785.1 Ophioderma brevispina
TGAACACCTTTCAATTTCAAGCACGTCCATGTCAAATAAGAGATAAACCTAACCTGAAACCTGGAAAACCTGGCTGGTGAATTTATTTTTGTCATGACTGTCATAATACCCGATAGAGAACATGATGCAGGTGCTAGATTGTAAAGGGAGATCTTGACTAAAAATTCTGAATTTTATTGTGTCAGGGCTGGTTGGATTACGGCAAACTAACCATTTTTTTACCAAAAAGCTGTCATACTATTTTTTCGGCTAGGAATTGGGGTACCCACCGCTGATAGTTTGAGTAATAATTTCTTGGCCATGGCGTACGCACGGCGTAACTCACGCATTTGCTTTTGCGTTAACTGCGTCTACTTGCAACACAGTGTGCGCCGTTTATGGCGGGGAAGCAGGCGTAGGGCCTAGTAACTTGCCCAAGAAATTAGACTCCAACTATAATTACCCTTTTGGCGGTCCACGTAAATTCACCGAGAAAATTCCGGTTTTATACTATTTGAGCACATTTTGCATATTTTGGTCTCTAACCGTTTTATGTACAGTGGCATGTTATTTCTGAAAGAAAACATGTTGAATTTAAAGGATTTAAAGCGGGCACGGCACATTTTCACAAAAATATGAAATTTCGTCATTGCTCTCAAATGAATAGTCTAGGCCTTGGAAGAACAGAGATATATTTTATACATAAAAATAACCTACCCACACAGTAGTGATATTTATATGAGGAGAAAGACATCCATTTAATTTTGTAGGCCAACTTTTAAGTTTTTCCTTCGGGAAAAACATAACTTTAATCAACAAATGTGTATATTTCCTAATATTTTTTTCTAGTTTTTTTCTGTTTTTTAATATTTTGTTATTTTTAAGGTTATAGACCGATCAAACCGTGTGCATAGCGTGGGAACATCATACGGCGTGGCGTTTTCTTGTGGCTAAACGCCATTTTGGTCGTCTGCTGAATTTAACAGTCGCGGCGATGTTAAATTAAAAAATCGTTCTTTTTACCCCAGGAAGCTTGATTTGGTCCTTAATCATTTTCGGGTGAGGGCTTTTGTATATAAAAGCCTCACAACCATGCAAAAATATCGATTTTGAAAAATCTTGAGGGCGCACTATTTTTCTATGTGCCCAGTGTCTCTTTAAGGCTTATTTGGGCTTTTTTCTGGCGGATTAACACACGTGCATTTTCCCCCCGGTTTCGGCGAAAATTGAGTAGCGAAATTACTACCATCCCCACCACAAAGAATTCAGCTAAATTTCAAAATTTAATAAACGGAAAGTTTGTGGGGGGGGGAATCAATTTGGTACATGTTTATAAAACACGATAAAAATAAATCTAGTGAACAAACTGTGGCAACTCTCATTTTCTGAAAAGCAAGGTAACTTGAGATACAGCCCAAGTAGAACCCCCAGGATAGAACATGAATTTTCTATCAATACTAATCTATTGTGGTACCCTAGAACATGCCTAGAAAGAATAATCCCGGGATAAATACGACTTCACCAGGGGGGGGGCCGGACACATAGCTGGATTTGGGCTTTTGGGATTTCCAAACCTGGGGGGTGGGGGTGGGGGGGGGGGAGAACCGCCCCGAGGTTTCGATCCTAGAGTTGGATTTTTTGAAGGTTGCTAGGCTCCTGTGGACCTCTATGGGAAAAATACCTCATCGGCATTAATGTGCCTGATTGATTCCTCCAAAACGCTTGATGAATTCATTCAATTTTTCACCATACGGCAAAAGACATAAGTTAAAGCAAAATTCCCTAGACTGCTGAGAACTTTTTTTTTATTATTCAATTTAGTCTCATTCTCATCATGTATATGGGGTCCTACCACGCTTTTTGACTCCACAGATGTCAGAAGCACGAACTTATCAACCACACGAACTACGGCGCTCATGCCACACAACGTATACCCGACGTATGATAGGAACTGGCTTCTAATCACACCACCTTTTGCTCAAATTTCTTTCCAGACCTGATTTGTCATAGTTGATCCATTTTTTTTTTTTTTTTTCGTGAAGTAACGTATAAGATTCGTTTTATGGGTGGGCCTTTTGCCGTAAACCGTTTCGCACAGTATGACAGAAAAATGAACCGTATCATGACCTTTAAATTAAACACCATACTAAATACATGTTTACCTGAGCATTTATTATAAAGTTTAATTTTCCCGAGGGGATGCCAAATAACTCCGACCTCCCCCCTGTTTTCCAAAACGGTAATTTATGAATTCTTAGGTGCATTTATGGCAAATTGACAGAAATGAGTAGAATAAAAGTGAATCTGGGCGCTCGCTTCTAAGGTTTACCTGCATCATATTAATATCTGTAACTCCATAGTTTGAAATATAGGGTTGAATAGATAAGATCATTTATGGGGACGCCAAATCCTTGGAATTTCTCAAAATGCCCATGTGTCACCCGTCAGAATTCTTATTCTACCACCCTAACTACTACTTTTTTTTTTGGCAAAAATTTGTCCATACTCAATTTACGGTTAGGGCCATAAGTGGAACCATGGCTACCCGACTACTAGCTCATAGTGACATAAACAAGAAATGCAAGACTAGTACTTTGTAGTGTAAATAGCAAGAAAATAAAAAGAGAAGGGACTGTGATTCCTGCATGGCAGGGGGCTGGAAAAAATGCAAAATGTCCTGGGAATACGAATTCAAATTTCCAAATTTCCCTCTCAATATTTCAAATTTCCCTCCAAGATTTCAAAGATTCCCTTTATTCTTATGTATTTCTTTATTAAATGCAAAAATTTCCCTGCAAATTGCAAATTTCCCAGGAATGGTCCCCAATGCCCAAATTCACACTTTTTCCAGGCATGTGGCAGGCTCAGCTGAATTTGAAACTCTTAAAATGGGATTAGCCGCGATATTGGAGAGAAGCGAAAAATGTGGAAATGCGTGTTGTTTTCTAACTTATAGAATCAGGATAAGTTGTACAATTCCATAGAACTGCTTTAATGTAGAAACAAACCAACCAAATAGGAAAAAAATGGAAGTATTTGAGGAAATTTTGTCTCCCGCAAATAGACATAACACAGGCTACAGCGTCTCAAACTGCACTAAACCGCTGATTATGGTTTACAAAAACAGTACAGAATGACCCAAGATCATAATGTTTGTGTTTGAGTCAAACTGTATTGATCATGGCACAACAATATCACGCTGAAAAGGCTGTGATATTTCACGTGGGAAAGGCTTTTTGTTGGTCACAATGTTTGAATTTTGATACCGCACGTAATAGAAATTAACAAAATCAGATCAAAAGTACTGCCTTGCCTTTACTACACGGATTTCAAGCAACCACTTGAAGGTTGTTTTACATATCCTGCCGTAACCAAAATATAAAAATATTAATTTGTATGATTTTTTCGATGTTTCGTGATTAGTAAATCGCTGCTAATTCCTTTTCATTCTTATGTATTGGTTCTTTTTTAAAAGGTTAAAAATTTTCCCGGGAATGTCATTCCCAAATTCACCAACTTTTTCCAGGGCTCAGCATTTGACACTTAATACAGTAAAACAAGGGGGCGTATTGGTCAATATCCCCGAAGGCCTCAATTTTTAAATTTCACTTCAATATGGGGTCCATGTGAATCCCACAAAAAGCCTTTTCTTAACACATAAAAACCCTGACTTTTTATGCTCATTTCAGCCCACCTGTATAGTACTTATGGAATATTTTTAGCATGACATAAAATGACTTTTGTGTTCTGTAAACTGTGGGACACTTTTTATCCCTAAGTACTGACTTGTTTTTAGTAATATCAGTATAGCTTGCATCGCATTATGTGGGATTGTTCAAAATTCAAACCCCCACTGCAGATATATGCCTTACATGCACATACTCACACATGCACTCCCGACGATTGTACTCAAAATCCTCAGCATTGCTGTCTTTACAAACAAATTCAATTACATTGTCGATTGAAACGCTTGTACTCAAGGCGCTAAAAGTCCCATGTCCTAATGATATGTAACCGAAAATCACAGACCTCAAAGGCACGTCAGAACCTTGGTGCAATGCATTTCTGGGATTGGGTGCAATCCAATCCTTCAGATCAAAGCTTACCTCCAAATCTATGGTCAATAAACCAGAACCAGGGATTGTGCCATCACTTTGCCATCCTGTCAGTGTCAGAAAAGCCACCAAAAACCCACTGTAATGAGAGGGAAACAACACCTTGAATTAGTTTCTTCATATGGCTGTTTAAAACTATAAAAATAACATTGGCTGTTCCCTGGCCGCCATGCCTCTCCGTCGTTGTTTGGTGAATGAGGCCAAAGGTCACGTTAGGTCACCAGGTCACATAAGTCACCAACATGTCCACCCACCACCCCTCCTTGGCCACAAGTCATCATCGTAACCTTACAGAACTCATACGGCATGCAATATATGATGGTTCACATTTTTACCGGCCAAAGTCGCCTTAGGTCACCAAGGTCCAGGTGGTCACCCACCATTTCACCCCCCACCCCACCCCCCTCCTTTCCACCAGCTTACATCATCGTAGCCCCAACGCACTCATACGGCATGCATATAGGAGGGTTAAAATTTTGTTTGCCATAGAACACACCACACAAACATACCACACGACCAAGTAATCCTCCCATTGCTTCTCAATTCCTGGCAGATGACACAAATACAGCTTTTCACGGACTGTGATGTCGCCATCGCAGTTTGTAATGGGACAAGGTCCACGAGTCAGCAAAACCGCATCAGCCCCCGGCATTGATTGAGGCCGGGAACGTTACCAGAGGCAAACATACTGCGGCCAATACGCATGGCTTTCCCATAATCCATAGTTAAAATACCCAGATGACATCACACAAGTACACTCTATGCATGCGTCTCATTTTCAAATAGTGTCGTTTCGACAAGCAATCGCAAAAGTCCACCAATTACCCGTCACTTTCGGCATAGAGGGCCCTCTTATGTTTTTCTATTATAATGCCTCCTATACGGGTATCACAATTTCATTAAAACATTACCATCGTGTAGTTTCAAACACTTATCCACCTTCGGTTCTGATTTTCAGCATTTGACCGTTGATGCATATAGACCTTCAGTGGTTAGAGATGGTTAACATCATGTGTGCAAACAAAAGTTAGCACCTGGTCTACTGAAGAATATGCCCATACAGATGCAGCGTTCGATAGCCTTATTCACACCTGATTGAGTAGGAATTTTAAAACACAGCCTGCAGGACGCATTCATACTCCTGGGCAGTGCGTGGTTCGTTCAGTGACTCGTCATGTCACCACTCATCTATATATTGAATATGGGAAACCATTAATTCTTCATTGGAAAAATGACTTTCAAAATTTCAAATTTTATGTTTTTAATGACATCAAGATCTTCAGAGATTTGAGAATATTTGGTTATTGTTTAATATTTCTGTTTAATTAGACATAAACAATGAATCACAGAGAAAAAGTTCCATTAAGAATGGCTTGGAAACCAAATCTTTTAATAAATGACATGAATAATGGTTGTTACATTTCTGAAAAAAGGAAAACAATCAAATGTTGGTTTATAAATGTAGTGAGAAAGTAGTATAATCAGGCTGTGGTTCTTCAAATGAGACCCATTACCACACACAGATTTTTATGTTCATCTGTTTCACTGTGTTGTTTTTGGGCTCCGTTCATATTCTTATATCCAAATCTTGAGAATTTCAAAGGAAAATAACTTGTGTCTGATGTACAAGGAAAAGGTCTTGGTCTTGGTGTTCGTTTAATCTCTTGATAGGTTGACTGAAGTTGGCTTTATTGAAGTTTGAGGACGTGTTTAGGTTCATAGGCTGCAGTTGTGTTCAGACTTCTTAAGGTAGGGGTCCAACTCTTTCTTAGATTTCTTTCATCACCGAAGTCTTGTAAATCGCAATAGATTTTCATGCTCTACTGGGCGTTACGAACTATTCGTCAATTTCTTTCTTCAACTCTGTTTTGTTACCTTCCGAGACTTGGGAAATTATTCCTGTTGATATCCAACTGCTACTTTACTTTTTCGGTTCAAATTGTTGTGTAGAAATTTTCTTGTAACTAAGTTTTCACTTTGTTTATTACAATGTTCATCTGCTATGTCCAAAAATTTGTGTTTTTTTGTTGTACACTGTATTGCCATTTTATTTGCATGCTATTTTTGTTCCATTATGGGAGAAATCCACATCGTCAGTGGCGGTAACAGACCTTTAAAAGGGGGGGCTGAGGGGGTGCCAAATTTTTTGAGGGGGCAAATTTGGGTCCTTCTCCATAGACAACTGTACAAAGGTCCAGTTCTTTGGGGGGGCGGACGGGGGGCAAGGGTTTTGTTTTGGGGGGGCCTCTCGCCCCCCCTGCAACCCCCCGCTGGTTACGCCCGCCATCGTTGTTTTCGTGGTCTGTATGCCCATTTGTTTTTCTTTCCGGTTACTAGGGTACTTTTATGCTTTTTTACGTGTAACTCAATATTATTATTATTATTATTACACACATATACACACACACACACATACAGTACGACGACCTTATATTTCAGGTTTTATGCCGGTCCGATTCATAAGAGACAGCCTAACTTTCCACATCTTCAGCAGGTATAGGGATGGTGCTTCTTTGCGTGGAAAGTTAGCATCTGCACACACAACCTGAAATCTTGGGTCTTACCAAGCCCTGCGTTTAGTTCATAAAATCTACAAACCCTTCCACGAGATTAATCATAATTTGGGTGAGTACATTACGTACACAATAGAATACTTCTTTTTACTGACGTAAAACAACTATTTATGGCAGGAAATTTTCACAAGTTGTGAAAGTCACAAATATTCACACCCTTTTGAATCTCAAATTAAGCAAGCTCAAAACTTTAAACATCACAAAAATTAACACCAGAAAATATTACCATCTTTCGTGCAAGATTTTTCACGAAAGGTTATTAACCCCCTTTTTTTTAAGCCCATATTGTTCCATATGGAAAGAAATCCACATCGTTGTGTTTGGGCTGTATGGCCTATTTTGCTTTCATGAGTTAATTTGTACTTAAGATTTACTTGTAACTCAATATATTATTATTATTATTATTATTACACATAAGACAAACATACACACACACACACACACATACAGTAACGACCAAGATTTAAGGTTTATGCAGGTTGCAGATGCATAAGAAGATGACCAATGCCCTTTTTCATTCGCCTCCTCACCTTCTGGCACCTCTTTTGCCCTCCCCCACTTTACCCGTCGCTCCCCCACAGCCCCTCTCACCTCCCTCAGTACCTCACCAACTATTAAGTCCAGCCGTACCTACTCCTCTCCGCTCTACCGGACTTTATTTCCCCCGTCCCCTCCGTCGATCCCCCCCTCCATCCCCCTCCTCTCTGCCCTTCCCCCCCCCAGGGCCTCCTCCCTGCAGGCCTTCCTATACTTCCCTACTCCCCCCCGTGGCCACTGTACGACTGCCCCCATTATGCACCCCCACCCCCCGTTTCCCCCCTCCATCCCCCTCCTCCCCACCTTCCCGAACTTCCTCCTCTTCAAGAAGGATATAGGGATGTGTGCTTCTTGCGTGGAAGTAGGCATGAAGTCTTTATGCCCCCAATCTGCACACACAAACCTGAAATCTTGGGTGCCTTACAGCAATGAGTTAGGTTCAGAAATCTACAAACCCTTCATGAGAGTAATCATACTTTGGTAAGGAGTAGAGAACATCATGCTACACAATAAAATAACTTTCTTTTACTGTAAAACAACTAGTTATGGCAGGAAATTTTCAAAAGTTTGAAAAGTATAACAAATAGTGTCACCACCTTTGAATCTCCAAATTAAGCAAGCTTCAAAACGTAAAAATCACAAAATTAACACCACTAAAATATTTACCAAGCATTTCGTGGCAAGATATCTTTCAACAGAAAGGTTATTAACCCACTTTTTTAAGCGAAACAGATTGTTGTTGTGTGCTATTGAATCAATCGCCACAATTTGTAGTGATTTTAGTGTTAATTTAATTTCACAGATTTATTGAAGTCTTTACAAAACCTGTAAATAAATTGCCTTGGAATCACCACAGTATTTTCAGTGGCTTTTGAAATGATCACAGAAAATAACATTAAGGTCAACGGAACTTCCGGTTTTGGCCATATCTTATTATTGTTGTTCCAATCATATATAAAAGTATACATATTTGAGAAGGAAATGACTTCAAGGAACCCAAATATGATGATTTTTTTCTCAAAAAAACATGTAGTTTGAGAAAAAATCATGAAAATGTGATTTTCACTCATTTTTTTGTTCCCTATAAAAAATATAGATGGTATAAAAATTGCTTGTTCGTTTTTGGATTCCAGAGTCATAGTTCTAGGGTCGGTATTTACACTTTTTCAAATTGTTGCACTATTTTTGTATTACTTGACAAAAAAAGCAAAATATGGTGCATCAAATTTGGAGCAAAGCCAAGATTGTGCGAAGTTGGACATAAATCACATTTTTTTTTTTTAATTAAAAAAACTAAAAAATACTGAATCCCTAGATTTTGATATGCTTTATACGATGCATTCATTTCTTAACGTTCTGATATGGATTATATGAATTGTCGCTGAAAGTGAACACAGGGAAAATTGCCATTTTGTTCAAATGTTGTCAGTTTCGCTACAAAATATTAGCACTTGATTCAAAACACAAGCGTTTCACTTTATTCTTCACACAGCATCTGCACCAGGCAATTACTCCATCTGGGTTCTTATGATCAAAATCCAACACTTATGAGGCTCAAATAGAGAAATTAAAATCACATGTCTGCTTGCGAAAGCAACTCACATGGGCAGCCATTTTGCAATTGGATACAAGTTACCATGGTATGCATAATTGAAAGTTGATGCAGCAAGGCATTCCTGATGCTCTCATTAGTTCCAAGAAATTTCCCGCCCTATCTCCGTGATTATTTTTGTCAAAACGGGTGACAGAGTAAATCAGTAAAATGAACATATATGAGGGGAAAAATGAACATATAAAATTCTGTTAAAATATATGAAAGAAAACATGTAAAGGTTCAAAGAAAGATTTCACATATTATTTGTCCCTTAAAAATCGAAAGTACTATTTTTGCCCTTATGGTTAAAGCTTTCCATCAAACCATATCCCCATCTGAAGGATTAGCTGAGGAAATGTTTCTTTGGTACAAAAATTGTGAATTTTGAATTTCATTATGAGCAAATATGAAATTCAGCCTACGTTTAAATTGAAATATAGCAAAATCAAATCGACCTTTTTTCTCTTTTTAAGACATCCTGTAGCCAAATCGCGGGGGAGCCAAATACAAGCTAAGAATCTATTGAAGGGACGATCTATATGAATTACATAATGAACACCAATATTTGGTGTCTCAAACTCAAAAATCTCTTGTTTCAACCTTTAAATGTCATTAAACATGAAAAAAAAAAACTAAAACTAGCCATTTGACTAAGTTCCTGCCTTAACACCCACCTTAACTCCATGCCACTTCCCAGCTAATTGATTATTTTTTATAGGGTTAAATCACATGATCAATCGTGACATGGCCATGAAAGCTAAAAAAGGTGTGTGCAAATATTAGAAGATCTATTTTGATTGGTATTTAATTCATGATTATCATGTAATATGCCAATCAGAGTTAATGTATACGAAGGTGGTAGTTCTATAGTGTATCATAATTTCTTTTCTTCATGTATTCTTTCAACCTCGTCTAGTGTCAAGATCAATAGGAATTAAAGCTCTATCATCTTCACTTGAGAGTCTGACAATTAGACTAACTGCAGGTTATCATTGTTGAGATGCGCACAAATGTTTGGCTTCTTCTCTTTGCTATTCCTTGGAATGCCTTCAATATTTTACTGCCGTTAATGGAATTTTTTGTTATTGTATGCAGGATAAACTAAAACCAAAAGCATAACTATTACTGTTGAATGCAACAAAGTTTTTTGTTAGTTTGAACCATGTGAGAGGTTTCAAAATTTAGAGCTCAGAATGTTCACAATCCTTGATTTGTCAAACCAAATCAAATTGAAACTTCTCAAGGAACACAAACTCAACCACTGATATTACCTACGGCAGGAATAAGAAAATACAAATGATGTCCAAGATGACCCAGACATGCTGATAACCCGGATGCCATTCACACACGAGATGCTGCGGTCGCTCTGTTTAGAATCCCTGTAGTTTGGGGCCAAGTGGCTTGAAAAAGAGAACAATGTGAAAAATGTGCAAAATATCTGTGGGGGCAATAGAGAATCCGATTTGAGACTGTTAGTCATGCCATTTTAGATTTTATCGTACTCTAATAGGCTCCAGAGAAAGTACTAAAATCAAATGTGTGACCAAGACTGACCCGAACATGCCTGAGAAACCCGGATGCCATTGATTACACGAATATGCTACGATCACTTTGTTTAGTGTTGAGGAGTTTCGACAGATTATGTGATACAGAGAAGCACTTCAGAAAGTTGGTCACAATCACTGACCATAGAAAACAGATTAGGAGTTTTCTGTAACCTGACACAACTGCCCAAACACATTTTTTTCTGACACACTTACTACTTTGGAAGGCCTTCACAGATAAACCTGTGCTTTATTCCGTGAAGGGTTTCGGAATAAACCTGTGCTTTAATCTGTGAAGGGTTTCCAAAATCATAAGTTGCAGAAAAAAGTGTGTCTGATGGGTCCGGTTTACGGAAACTCCCAACAGAATTAGAGTTTTCATCAATTTGTTATTGAGCAAAAGTATAAGGTTAAAGGTGCTTGTTCCAATCGCCTCTGATTTATCCCTGATTTACCCGGAAGTAGTGTAAATTTTGATATCAGATGAAAGGCCGTATTTTTCTCATTATCGTCCTGAAATTTAAGCTTCCAAATCCACTTCTTTGCAAAGATATAAACGAAAAACCGCCGTTTTAGTGGTTAACCATCAATATTTGCACAGTAGTGAATAGGGCCTTGCAATGTGCATTATCGCTTCTATTATCAAACCGCAAGTTCGTTTCCCACGATACTTGATGGTAAGTGTATGCACGTGCCAAGCCCTCATATCAAGTACAGAACACGATACACATAAATCGGAACACCCACCTTTAAATAATAAAGTAAGGTCTGCTGAATATTCCCAAGGAAACCATGTTCTTAGATTTTTTTCCCACTGGTCGGCAACCAGGAGCTGACCAATAAGCACATTTTCTGAACAAGCTGTTCTCGTACCACTAGCATCACCTGCTTTTGTGATCCACCTTTCCTTCACTCCTATTTTATAACTTGACCTCAGATGACCCTTGACCTTATTATCATATGAAGGTTCCCATGTTGCATGTATAGGTAAAGTTTGATATAAAATTGGATGGAGTGAGCATGATACGCAAAGATACTATGAGTTTGAACAAATATCGTGCTCGGCTGGACCTCGCACAATATTTTTAAAACTTATTTGTGTGTGTTAAAATGTCAGTTTGAGACTCCAGCAGATGACGGATACACAAAATTATTGTTTTATTTCAAAACATAGAGAAATTATATAAGATGGAAGATTCTCAAAGCATAATCATAGTTGCATTTGGACTTCAAATTATGCCAATTTTATACTTAAACCCTATTTTATAACTTGACCTCAGATGACCTTTGACTTTGGTATGTGACCCCTTGACCTCATTAACACATGAAATTTCCCATGTTGCATCTATAGCCCAAGTTTGGTTGCAATTTGACTTCAACTTTTGAAATTAGGCCAATTTTCATCCCATTTTATAACTTGATCTCATATGGCCTTTACCATTGATATGTGACCCTCGACCTCATTATCATATGAAGGTTTCCAAGTGAAATCTATGGACTTCTAATTCTGGATGGAGGAATTTTCTCCAAAACTTGAACCTATGAAAACATAGTCAGACGGGCACACGGTCAGACAGAATTGAGGACTGTGGTAGGTGCCTCCTGCAAATCCTTGCAGGACAATAAAGGAAAATGGGAGTTTCCATATCCTGACCCACCTGACACACTCTTTCTGACACACTTGTGAATTCGGAAACCTTAACAGAATAAACCTGTGCTTTAATCCGTGAAGGGTTTCCGAATTCATAAGTGTGTCAGAAAAGAGTGTGTCAGATGGGTCAGGTTACGGAAACTCCCATTGAAAATCAAAGGATTAAGAAACTTGCTGCTCAACCTCCAGCCAATGTTTACAAGCTGGGTACTGACTGACAATACATACGTAACATGTCTGATCCTAAAAAAATACCCATTTATGCACATTCTTGGACACGGATGATACCCCCTTATCTATAAAGGGCAGAAAGCAGTCACAGAAATGAGCATAAAGTTTCACAAGGACTACAGGACACACGCTTATTTTGGCTAAAATTTAAGGTAGGAATTATACATTTCTAAATATGTGTGGAGGGTACTTAAGGGTTGCAGTTTACAGACAGTATTTTCAACTTCCTTCCATATGGAAGAAATTTAAATTATGCTGCTGGTCAAAAATGCTTTATGTTGCTGGACCATGACATCGCGATATGATTTTGTCACAATATTGCAAAATCAAAATGGTCACAATGCACATGCCTAGGTTCAAGTAAAATACACTGGCTGAATATAATGCATCAAAATTAGTTCAACTGCTACCCCAATGAACCTTTCGCACAAATTTCAAAGCTTCTTCACAAATGAAAACAATATTTGCTTAGTCAAAAATAAGGTTCTAAGATTCTTCAAATAGGTACAAATAATTGCATCATGTTGTAACAGAAATGCGTTTTATTTTTCTGAGCAACCCAGTATGCTATCCATGTCAGAGATGTAACAGAGTAGTTGTCCCATTTCCTGAAAATTCAAAATTTTGAACCGAAGGCAAGGCTAAATTTTAACGTAACATCCGGTGAAGCTCCAGGGAATATATTTTCTTACGAGATTTTAGGGTACAGCACCCCTTTCTAAAAAATACAACACGTAAACTTGCGTGATCCCCCTGACAAGATGGCAGTATGGAACATGACCTCAGATGACTTTTGACCTTGGTTCATGACCTTTGTCATCATCCATGTATGAAGGAACCCTGTTATACCTTAACCCCAAGTCTGGTTTCAACTTTTCGAAGAAGACCTGAAAACAAAAACCTAACCAAAACCTAATCAAACTGGAACATACAAACATAAAGACATACGCGGATATAGCAAAATCCCCCTTCTGCTTTTCAAGACAGGGGGATAAAAACAAAATTAATGGTACTTAAAATGGTTTTTGATTCAGTTCTACTTATATTCATTTTCATCTTAGAAATTTGATTTTTTTTTTTTACATTTCTGTTTTTTTTTTCTATTCATGGCCACAAATCTGGAAATCCAGGAATTTCCAGAAAAGTTACTCTGCCATGTGTTGTGCATGTGATACGATGTGCGACTTGTGTGATATGGCCTTGTGATACCCATGTGGTATATCTAAGGGTCATACGATTTATTGTTGGCAAGCTATTCACCATGTAAGAACAAATATAAATTCCTTACTTTGTTCACCTGGTTGCTCTATTACAACCTCCTGGTTACCGATGTTGCCTTGGGAACCAATAAGAGGGACGTCGTCATCATCCTCATCATGGTGATTAAATTCAAAGTCGTCAGCTTGTATTGACAGCACAGGTGATGTGGCCTTCTGACATTTGACCTTACGGGCTGCATCAAACAGGGCACTGAGTATGGCTATCAGTACGAAGACACAACACAAAGTACTGTAACAAGCAAAAGAAAAAGAGAATGGATGAAAAGTCAATCAATATCTTATTTTTAAAGAAACCTGATAAAAGGAATACCTCACCCTTAGCCTCGCTCTGGCCTCGCCCCTACCACTCACATAACCAAATCTGAGATTTTGGTCCCGGGTGGGGAGAGGGGTCTTAGAGTTTGGGTGGGTTAGGGTACCCATCCTCGTTCCAAAAAAGAGGGAACTAGTCGTGGTTACTTCCGCTAGTGGTATCAAATTCACATTTAGTCAAGTTCAAGTCTCGTTGCGGGTATCAAATTCAGGTTAAATTGTGATTTTAAAAAAAAACAAGGCGAACTCGTATTTACGCGATGCGTAAAATATGTCCCCGCCGAATGTCACGATCACACCCCGCAACATCCTACCCCCTTTTTTTTTTTTTTTTTTTTGTGGCCTTCTGACATTTGACCTTACGGGCTGCATCAAACAGGGCACTGAGTATGGCTATCAGTACGAAGACACAACACAAAGTACTGTAACAAGCAAAAGAAAAAGAGAATGGATGAAAAGTCAATCAATATCTTATTTTTAAAGAAACCTGATAAAAGGAATACCTCACCCTTAGCCTCGCTCTGGCCTCGCCCCTACCACTCACATAACCAAATCTGAGATTTTGGTCCCGGGTGGGGAGAGGGGTCTTAGAGTTTGGGTGGGTTAGGGTACCCATCCTCGTTCCAAAAAAGAGGGAACTAGTCGTGGTTACTTCCGCTAGTGGTATCAAATTCACATTTAGTCAAGTTCAAGTCTCGTTGCGGGTATCAAATTCAGGTTAAATTGTGATTTAAAAAAAAAATAAGTGAGCTTTAAAACATGTCAGCAAAATAACCATGTAATGCGTAATTTCTCTTAAAGTAACAAGTGTTATTTTTCTTTTCTTATATATTAATTTTTTAAAGGGCTATTTTTTATTCATGTATTGTAAGCAGGTCCTGCTAGGGGTATTATTTTACTACAAATTGGTCTGTTAGGGGAATATTTTCACTAGAAATATTTTTAGTGAAAACGTTTCGGACTGACAACTTTTTGGACTAAAACCGTGTACTTGACAGATGTTCCTAACTGCTAAACCATGGGGCTGAGTGGGAAATGGAATGATAGATTACCCTTTAAGTCTTAGGTTTGAAGAGTTCATGGCATTTCTCACAGATTGCTTCATTTTTTTTCAATACATTTATATTGATTTGAGAAGAAACTGCATAGTTTTCTTGGTGAACAAGGATGAATTAGTTTTTATATCTTTCCCCAGAGAGACCAGCAAGTCCTAAAAAATGTCATGTGCTCCAGGACCAGATTTGAACCGGAGTCTTTCTGTGCACTAGACAGATGTCCCAAACCTTTGAACCTGAGACTTATAGGTTGGTATTCTGAAAGGGAGACTAACTTTAGACCTGGGTTTAAACCAGGGTTAGTCCTACAAGAGGGGACCTTTTTCCTTTCAAAATACTGTGAAAGCTAAATGTAACGGGTGAGAAAATTCCTCATGGATGGGCTGTTCCAGCCCATCCATGAGGAATTTTCTCACCTGTTACAGCACACTTTTAGAGTATGTTGTAAGAAAAAAGGTTCCCTCATGTAGGACTAACCCTGGTTTAAACCCAGGTCTAAAGTTAGTCTCCCTTTCAGAATACCAGCCATAGAGTAATGTATCATTCCATTTCCCACTCAGCCCCTGTAGTCTAATGGTTAGGGATGTCAATTGAAGTTGTTTGGGTCATATCGCCTTTTGGCATCATTCCAAGCCAAAAATCTGCTTTCCGCAAATCCGCCTTCCGCAAACTGAAGCGTTGAATGCCTGCGCTTAACGTGCCGCAATGCACATCCCGCGTAGTAAGCGTTTTTATGCAAAATCAAAACATTCTTTAATCACCAGTGTGTACTGGGGATGGGTGCATAATAGTTTGCGTTGCTTAATGCACTTAGATGTCGCAGGGATTCATTTTTTAAATAAAAAATTAAGATTTTGTTGGGAATTTCTTGAAAAGTTCTTGGGCGATCCCAGAGTTTTTTGGTTTATTAGAAAGCTCCGGTGAGTGCGCAACTTAAATTTAGAAAAAGAACTGCACCATTTTGAGCTTAATATTTTGCTATACCTAGAAATGTTCAGGAAATTGAAAAAAAAAATGATTTTTCCATACACCTATGTAGTTAATTTTGGCAAAAAACTTTATAATGGTTATATCTCAAAACGACATCAGTGACTCCCGTTTTTTTCTTTAATTTGATGTTCATATTGATCAAACCATATTTATCCGAAGTTTGAAGAGAAAATTATAATGGGAAATATATATATGACCCAAACCTCTTAGGAACACCTTTGGTTGGAACCACCACCACCACTACTCTTCTTGAAGTAGGATTGGTTGGTTGGGATTCTCAAGCTTGGCATCATACAGCAAGATGCTTCGCTTTCTGTTGCCAGACACAGCTGTTTGACCCCACGCAAATCGTCTCTTTTGTTTTTAGAGCAATTTTAAGCAGTGGCGACATTTTTGAAAACAGTAAGTAGGGGCATGCAAGAGCTACTACCTCTGCAAAAATCCAAAAATCCTTTGTGGGAATCTTGCCATATAGGCTACAAAGGTCACAATTTAATGTTATAGCACCCTCTATATGCCATTTTCCATAGAGTGGCGTGTTAAAATAGATTTTAATAAAAATCATATTTGCCCGCAATTAAATTTCACAAAATTTACATAGGATGAAGTCAGTGGTATAAAACAATCCAGATTAGTTGACAAACAGTGGCGTAACAGGCGGGGGGGCAGGGGGGCAGGTTGCCCCCGACAACTTTGGCCGGGAAAAAATTGCAAAAATGAATGCTAAAGCAGCGTTTTTTCAGCCCTTGAACGGGAAATTGAACTTTTGACCCCCCTGAGAGGGAAAATTTCCCAAGACTGGGAAATTTGCCACTCATAGCGGGTAGGCCACTTAAGGCCAACTGAATTTACAAAATTGTTGCCATTGATATTTTGTTTTATTCTGGTTTTCTCATAATAAATGAGACTTTCAAACAGCTGTGCAGACCTGGTTTTGTGGTATCTGAAGGATATAACTACACTACACAGATAAACACATCATACGGTATTGGTGGATCCTCAGAACACACTGTGTAGGCAGCTTTTGTCATGTCAGGGTGGAAGTACTGGCTGATTTTGGCTATTTCTGCAAAATAAATAAAATAACTGATCACAAGTTACAGGGATCATTTGGGTTCAAAATCCCTTGACACGTAACTATGTACGCTCGTTTTCCCGCCAACACGATGCACAAAAACACACCGTTGGACTTTGCCTGTAAATGGAGTTCATGCAAAAAAAAATGCATGTCATGTCCAAGGGATGAGGTGATTGAGGTCTACAACCTTGTCCCCATGGCTCATTACAATGACACCCCCCCCCCAGCACTACTGCCTTTCCTACAGCATTTTTGATTGGTCAATTTACTTGTACTAGTCATCTGAGTAAACAATTAAAATAGTTCTCCTAAAATATTTGGAATCCGCATGAGGTTAATGAGGCTCGTTGTGGCAAATATGAAATTTGTTTTTATTTATGCATATTATTGTTTTCTTGCTTGATTCCTTTTTGTTGAAAAATATATGCTGATATATCTTCCTTCGTGTGGTGTATGTTATTGTAAAAATATTAATAACGTGTGTTATGAGCTCATTTTATTTCATTTATCAAGTATAAAATATAGTTCAACTTCAACTTTAACAGCCGATAACTCCTTAATTTGTACTAAATATGTCAGTATAGCATGATCTTTAGCCTACCACAACTTTATAACAACATACTCCATAAAGATGAGTACGGTCTCATTTTAATCCTTGAAGCATATACAATATGATGGTACAAAAATCTCAATTTTAAATTTCACCTCAAAGAGCTTCATTTACTCATTGCTGAGCCAAATTTACGATTTATCACCTTCAAATCCACCACCATTCTAACCATTTTTTTGTAAATTAAATCTGCTTATTTTTAGGTATGATACAATAGTATAAAGGGTAAAGGAGTATCATAATGTAAAACAAGCAGTTCTCGAACCACTAGTGTCCCCTACTTTTGCGACCCACCTTTCCTTCACACTCTGCATAAGTTGACCTCTAATGACCTTTGACTTTGGTATGTGACCTTTAACCCTACTATGACATGCAAGTGTCTATGGTTGACCTATGACCTGAGTTTGGTGGAAATCGGAGTTAAGGTGTTCAAGCATGAGCAATTTGAAAGAGGTTTACCAAACCTTTTAACACACACACACACAGACGGATGGACATACAGAATTTTAAAATGTGCCTCCTACAAATCACTGCAAGTGATACAATATTTGGCTCAGCTGCACCTTTTGCATTGTTTTGAAAGTTTTTTCCAACCTCGGACACATTATTCACCCTAAATGATACTCTATTACCCTTCATATCTGAAATTAAAAATTCTACCCTACTGTGCCATGTTTTTAAAGATGAAAACTTTCTTGCATATACAGTGCCTGTATTTTATGTAACAAAATGCACAATCACTAGGTTACTCCAGAAGGTATATTGATTCAATCCCACAATGCACCAGTTTGGGGAAATTCACCTCAATAGGGTCAAGTGATCCCACAAAAATCCTATTCATAACACACAAAATCCCTGACTTTTATGCTCATTTTAGCCCACAAAGTGTTAATACTAGGAATTTTGGCATGATCGTGAAATGTCTTGCCGTTCTTTTAATCTTCTTGAACACTTTTTATCCCTACGAATGACATGCATTAGTAATTATCAGCTCATGCAATGCATTATGGGATTGGTTCAAAAACAGCCTCGGGGGTTACCTCTGACCATAGCCTTACAGGAAACAGTGAAGGTAGTTCTGGCACTTGACAACAATTTGTGTTTGATTCCATGATACACCGGAAGTTTAACAAGTTGAACTGATTCACCCATGTTAATTTTCAATATTGCCAGAAATTGAAAGTTCAATCAAACCTAACATTTGAATTGGATAAAAAGGTTGCTGCTAATGCTGTACGGGACGTGCCTTTGCTAAATTAGACTATGGAATTGCCACGCCTCTCCGATTAAAAACAAGGATGTTGATCGGCTACAAAGCCTCCAAAATCGGGGATGCCGCATAGTTTTTCAGGTTGCCCCCGACGTCCATTTATTCTTCAACCTCTGTTACAATTCTTGCACTGGTTGCCAATTGATTAAACCATATTCAGTTTTTTAAAAATGCTTTTGTATATTCAAATCCAAAAATGATCGTCGCCAACATACTTTAACAGAGTGTATTAACAGTATGCACCACAAAGGGAAGGCTTCGCTGTCTTGGGATGCCACTCGGTTTGTTATCCCTAGGTGTAATAAAAGAATTGGTGACAGATTTTTTGGAGTGACATGGGCCATCTCTTTGGAACCAAATACCTGCCATTATTTGCCATCAGTTGCAGTCTTCAACAAAGCTTGAAACTCATATTTTTAGTAGCTTTTGCAGTTTGGCTGATGTTTCCTTATGTATGTAATGCGCATGAGATACTGGTTGGAATTGCACAATATAGCAACGTTATTATTATTACATTTCTTACTTGTCAGATTTCCTATGGCATTGTTGACATCGGAGGTATTACACTCCTGTGGCGCACATACTCCCCATGAGATGGGTAGAAAAACCTGAAATATTACCAGAAAATGTGTTTATTTTATAGTACTCCCCAAATTTTATGCTCACACACACACATACACACTCCTAGTGCTTTCTATTGTTAGTTATTGTATTGTTGTTGTTGTTTGCATTCTATTATTGTTGTTGTTTGCATTCTACAAATCACTCCCAAGAGAGATCAGCATGCAGGTCATCTAAAATGTTTTGTTCCATCGAGAACGTTTTGTCCCAGCATGCATTATGGCATGTTTCACAGTAAAAGGACCATGAGTTCCCTTCATGAATAGTATTGTATTAGAAAGCAGAAGTATAATTTGAGTAAGTTGATTTATAAGGACATGTTATAAAGAGATAATAAATAGTTTTAAAATTTTGATAAGTGTTGATAAATATCATTTTTAGCAAAAAATGTGTTGCTAACGTTACTATTTTTTGGACGGACAGTGTTATTCCCATGAGAGGTCCAAAAAAAGTAACATTAGCAGTAAACTTCAGACAGGGATTCCTTTTCAACAAAGAGAAAAATAGTATGCAAAACATTATTTATGCAAAGTATTAGCCTGTAGTTTGGTACCAAATATCTCAATCTACATTTTATTCAATCTGGTAAGACAATATCCATGATTTAAATATTGCTAATGTGACACATTTTGGACGGACACACACTTCTCAAAAATGTCCGTCCAAAAGCTAAATTCCTAAAATTTGAGTCGATTCCGATCTTGCTATGCTTTTGTTTTACTTTTCACATGTCCGTTGTTGTGGTTCAATTTTAAAATGGATCAGTCATTTTTTCCAAAATTGAATTGCCCATTTTGTCTTTCAATTTTGTCTTGTGCCACATCAACAAATAATATACAATTTTCTGTGAATTAAGGGGTAAATAGCAAAGTAAAGATGAATGAATGACAAGATTAAGGTGAGATGACAGTATCATACATATTAACAAGATTTCTTTATATTCCTTTGAATAAGGTGAGTGAAGGGGATGTTTTCAGGTGTGGGTCCAAAGTAGACCAGAGTAGGGGACCTTGGTGCATAGCGGTATTGTTAGCTAAGACAGTATAGATCGTATTCAATATGACGTCAGCCACCAGACATGTTGGTGGACACTGGACAAGATGCATACATTCCAGGACTACAATACATTAAGCTGTCAATCGATCATGTTTAGCGATTGCACAGGGCTCATTGACAGGTGAATGTATTGTAGTACTGGGATGAGTCTATCTTGTCCACCAACATGGCTGGCTATTGAATATGGTCTATTGGCCGTGTTTATAATAGGAAGATGGACATGTCTAGTTTCGTAATTATGAGTGAAGGCAGGTGAATGTGTTAAAGAAACTATGAGGTCATTAGGCAACAGATTGTTTTCATACTGGTACATAAAGCAAGCAAGTGAATTCTTGTAAGGTTGAGATGTATGAGTTTTTAATGTATTCATAGATGCCAAAATAAGGGTCAGCGTGGGCAGCCACTGAATGGGTACATGTTCTAATAACCCTCTGAAGTAAAAAGAGGGAATCCAGGCCGGCATTGTTAGATAAGCCCAGCCAGGCCCGTACCGTATGACATATAGGGTTAAAAGAACTATCAGTGATTTGAAAAAATATTGAAATTTGCAGAAATAGCTTCAAAGTGAATGATAAGTCATTCTCATAAGTTACCTTTTCCAGCTTTAGGATTGACAGAAAAGGGAAGGAAAAAACGGTTATGTTCCAGATACGATTCTCCATTCAAAGTACTTGTTGTAGTAAGTGTCCGAACGGACAGTAAGACTAAAATTCCGATTCTGTCCTTATTTAGGTTTGCTTCTGGGTCTTATCTTTGCAGGGATGTAGGAACCTGTTACTTGTTAATCACATGAAAAATCTGATGTTTTATGATTTTTTCGCTTTGCGGAGTTAGCAAATCACTGATAGTGTCTTTAAGTGAGCGAATTATTATAGAGCATGGAGTGATTTTTGAGGGAGATTAAATATAACTAAAATAATAACATAAAAAAATAAACAAATAACATAAAAATAAAAACAATAAATGGCATGTGTCTTAAGGTGGGCAACTCTCTCGTGACACAGATTTGTTAGTGGAGAGTCATCAAATTTTGTACCATAAAACTTTGTCGGCCAACATCATAACGCTACAAACAGCATACATTTTGGTTAAGCTACGGGTGTACAAATAGATATACCAGGGTGTAACAAGTAAATTTTCTATAAAAGGAGGGTTGCCTGTGAAATTTGATTTCCTTTAGAAGAATTGATGCTCTTGGGGGACCACAAAATTGAAAAGAACACTCAAGAGCTTTCCGGGAAAATAGTTTGTATAGGGTGTAGTGAATCCTTATGGAGTGCACAGGGCGACTTAAAGTGACAGGAGATGTTTTTAGGATACGAATTTCTCTCAAATTGCACAGGATCGATTTAGGACACCTACCAAGAAAGTCCGAAGGTTTTTTGGACCAAACACGTAAACAGAAACAGCAAACCTTGGGTTGGAACTTGCCTGACTATCGTACTATCTCCATTGAACACCGTGCTTTGACTTGCTGTCGTCACGACAGCAAGTACTAAATCATATCTTATTACATAAAGACGGCCTATTCGGCTTATTTCACTTCAGGTGTGAGCAATTACATTGGAAGCATTCCAAATATGCAAAAAACCTGGTGTCGAGAAAATGGTGTGCTTTTTTCTGGAACTTCTCCTCATGTCTCTTAAATAACCAAAGTTGTTATCAAAAAACGCTAATTAATGAAAATTTACTTACTACTGTTAATAGTCATTCATTTGCTTTAAACTGAAGTACATCTGTAACTTGAAACCATACATTTGAATCTGTGTTTTGATGATTTTTGGCCACTTAGATAACAGTTTACAAAATTTAGGGATGTTATATTTTACACAGAGTCTATGGAAAACCATCTGGGAGCCGTTATTGTGCTTATTAAGTGTAATTAATGCAAGTTAGATCGTTACCTTTTTCCATGTTTTTAAGTGCTTTGGCAAATGTTCAAGATTAAGTTTACATAAAAAGATATCCATGCTACATCAAATAATAATAAAAATAATGTTTTTCATAATCTTGCTCAGCAAACTTGAGTTTTCCCATAGACTGTCTATGGTAGTGTGTCCCACATCCGTTGTCCCCACATCCTCCACCCTAGCATGCTTGTTAGCATAATTAATTACAAAATCAATTATTACAAAATTAATTATAATCATTGGAGAAACCTGAGTTTGGTGTCAAATGAAAGAGGAAAGATCAGGCCTTCAAATGGGACCAACATGAAGGGTGTAGGTATCATCTTCATATCAAAACAACCAGAATAATGTCATGTTTTTAAGAAAAAATGTCACAAACTCCAGCCAAAAGAGGTGCCCACCTTGAGACGCATGGCCAAATACAAAAAATAAATAAATACAAAAAAAAAATACATAAATACAAAAAAAAAATACATAAATAAAATAAATACTACATTTTCCAATATAATGCAAAATTTTCGACAACAATTGAGGGTTTACATCCTGAAGAAAATGAATGATAGTAAACCAGGTAAATTAAGGTCGTGCCACACACCCCTACCTCTTTCCTCTTTTTCTTCCATCATGTGTTCCCTGCAAGATAACAATAAATTGATCCCAACTTACTTACCCCTGAAGAAACGGATGTGCCCATCAAACTGCATTTGTACTGTGCAATATTTGAATTGTAGCGCCCTTGCATTCATCATAGTGCCCAAGCATGCCCAATTCCCCACGAAAGCAACTGGAGCAGGCTTGCCCATGGCATCGGCAACTGTAAAAAAAAAACATGTTTTTAAGCAAAAAAATATAATAAATTTGTTTCTACTAGGCCACATGCATTTTGATTTGGAGCCATTAAACGATTTCAAGATTTTTTTATTTGACGAACTGAGAATTATTTTTTTTTTAGTCAAAAAGGTTAAAAAATAGAAGTAATCCCTATGGTTATTTTTAATTTGTTCTATTAAAGGGGGATGACCTGATTTAAGTCTATAATTTTTTCATCTTGATAGAATGGTCTTCACCCACAACCCCATCTGTAAAGTTTTGCCAATATTTCAACCCGTTTTGAAGTGAGAGCTAACTTTGTAATTACCATAGAGTACTGTGTAAAGTAATATTGGTCGACCAAAATGGAGCATATTTTCACTCATCCTTAGCCCAAAGGGTAAATGCAGAAAACAGTAAACTTTCTCTAATACCAAAATTTTGACCACTTCCAGTAAAAATCTGGAGTCACTGGGGACACGGGCTATTGGTGATCGTTACATGGACCGTTAACCAATCACTCTACAATAAGATATGGTAGAGACGATTCTAAATTGTTATTTTGTTTAAACGATTACTCTACAGTATAATATATGGTTTGCAAATGATTTGACTTACCATTGTTGTGATTTGAGGCATTTTTTTGGGGGGGGGAAATCCCTTTAATTTTTTTAAATGAAAAATTTAAAAAAAATGCATTTAACATTTGGTTTTGGAGGGCTACCAACTGGACTTTTTTTCCTAACTGACTAAACATTATTTTTAACATTTTGGGGGAGAATTGATGAATTTCCACTCTTAAGAAATTAATTTAACTCTTTTACATTCTGAGCGCAAATGGTATGATCATGCCCAAGATGGCATAGACCTTGGGGTTCAAGATTATAAACCTCCTTGTGGTTGAACCCCGGTAACTGATCTGTTCAGGCGAATGATAATCAACTGAGGCTACGCTAAATCTAAATTCTTTTTTAATTCACTATCTTTTAACTCACGTTTTTTTTTTAACTGCCCCGTCAGAGGACACAAATTTGATGCCAGTCTGGAAAACGTGCCCTCATAATTAGGGCAGGCATCACCGGATGTCAAGTCAGATGGAATCTCAGTGCTCCAACTGAACGTGGAAGGTCTCACTAGGGCAAATTCACACATACGCATACAGTCACTGCGATTCTCCCAAGAACGACACCACTGAAGGTTTCATTCTGAAACATTTGGCGGCTACCACTTACCTGCCACACAACGAGAGCGCTACCCATGGGATTGCCACCTTTAATTGCTAGTAACTCAGTCCAATGGAAACCAAATTGCCAACTCACCTGCAGACTTCACCCGGAATGGGCAACGCCCCAAATTGCAGGTGTTCGTGTCACATCTTACAAGCCTAACCACTTATGGTGCACCTTGCATTTACGCTGGGGACTTTATCAGTCATAGCATTACCTGGGGTGACCGGAAAACCAAGCCTGGTGGAGCTACCCTAGAGGAATGGGGCTACAAGCCGGCGTACAACTTTAATTTTGCACGACCCCAAGCAACCAGACAGTTTCTACTTCTGGAGGTGGAATACAACTACAAATCCCGACCTTGCTTTGGCAAACATGGACACCTCTCTGTTCACCTTTTTAGCTTATGAATAAACTTCAAAAGATGTACAATTCCATACCTACTTTATGTAGGAAAAAAACACCAAATAGCAAAAAAATGAAGTGTTTGAGATAATTTGTCATACCATCTCCTCGAAACAGCTGATTGTGGTTTTACACCCAACAGAGGGTGTTTTGAATCAATCCATGATTGCATATCAATGTGCCCCTATACCGTACTGTTATACCTAAACACATGTCAGTACTTCGGGATTAAAAATGTTCCAAAAGTTCAAGAAAACAAGGACATTCATGATCATGCAAAAAATTCCCTAAGTTCTAACGCTTGGTCGGCTAAAAAGGGCATAAAAGTCCGGGGTTTATGTGGGTTAAGAATAGGATATTTTTGGGGGATCCCATGACTATGAGGTGTGAAATTTCCCAAAACTGGTGCATTTGTGGGATTGACTCAATACACCCTCTGGTTTCCACCAGTACAGAATAGACAAGATCAACTAAGTTTGTTGTTTGTGATTCCCTTTCCAAAACAACATTTTGCCCATTTGATGCAAAGTTGATAGGAACAACTTAAAATTTATAAGTCGGCCGCGTTTCATGCATGCACAAAGGTAGTACAAGATTGGTCGCAGCGTAAAGGACAAAGGTGTCGTAATTTCTTAAACCAGGAGAAGCTCTACACTTACCTGTAATTACTTGTTAAAATCGCATGAGAAAAAATTATGGGTATAGAGTATATTTTCCAACGTACAAGGAACATGGCAATTTTTTTTTCTGTGTTTGCCACAGGGCAAGTTTTTTAACCCTCTTATAAGGGTGGGTAAAGTTAGTTTTTTTAAAGTAGTTTTTTACATGGAAAGTGGGGAATGGAAGTGGTTTGGACACAAAAAAAGCAAACCTAATAAGGGACAAAATCGGACATTTTAGTCCAACTGTCCGACGGACACTACTACATCACATAGTTGAATGGCGATTAATATTTTGAATAATACTGCGGTTTTCTCTTGCCATTCTGTCATTTGTTTTCAGTTGGAAAAAAAATAACTATGAGAATTCTACAAGAAATCCTTCACTTTGAAGCTATTCCTGCAAATTTCAAAATATACGGTATATTGACTTTTTGGGTAGATCACTGATAGTGTCTGTACCTTAAAGCGGCACTGGCACATTTTCACAAAATATGAAAATTTTTTCTTCAATTTGCTCTCAAATGATTAGTCTAGGACATTGGAAGAAACAGAGATATATTTTAAACAATTAAAAATAACATACCCAAAACAATAGGGACATGATATGAGGATATTAAAGAAATCCGGGTTAATTTGTAGGCCAACCTTTTAAGTTTTCCATAACTTTAATCAACAAATGTGTATTTACATGAATATTTTGACTCGTACTCACTGATATTAAAACCACAAAGGTTAACGACCGGTCAAACAGTGTGTATAGCATGGGAAACATGCATACGGCGTGCGTGTTCTTGTGTTAAACGCCATTTTCGTCGTCTGCTAAATTTACGCTAAATTACAAAATCGTTCCGTTTACCCATAAGGAAGCTGATTTGGTCTTAATCATTTCGGGTGAGGGCTTTTGTATATGAAAGCTTTACAACCATGCAAAAATATCGATTTTGAAAAATTTGAGGGCGCACTATTTTCAAATGTGCCAGTCAGGGCAGGAAAAAATGCATATTTCCCGGGAAGATAGTCACATTTCCCATAGATTTCCCACCATTTTTTATGTATTTCTTTGTCTGAAAAGTCAAAATTTCCCTCCAAATGGTCAAATTTCCCGGGAAGGAGGTTCCTAGATTACCCACTTTTTCCCACCATGGTGCCAGTGTCTCTGTAAGAGGACTGTATGCGATTCCATTGCTAAACCCCTTTAAAAGGACACAGGCACAATCATGCTGAAATGGTCAGTTTGTGACATGCAAAATCCGCGCATAACATGTTATTTTCCGCGATCGCGGATTCTCCTGGGCCC
This sequence comes from Ophioderma brevispina, assembly GCA_023653785.1. NCBI lineage: Eukaryota > Metazoa > Echinodermata > Ophiuroidea > Amphilepidida > Ophiodermatidae > Ophioderma > Ophioderma brevispina. Next base: position 26,807 of record JAMKCH010051252.1, read on the forward strand.
TACATGCATTGAATGCTAAAAACAGTTTTTCACCAATTAAAGAGACATGAGGAGATTTCCAGAAAGAAGTGCCCCAATTTTTTTTGAACCCGGGTTTTTGGCATATTTGGAATGCTTTCCAATGTATTAGATCACACCTGAAGTGAATAAGCCGAATTCGCCGTCTGTATGTTATAATATGATGATTTAGTACTTTCTGTCGTGCACGACAGAAAGTCAAAGCACGGTGTTCTATGGGGACAATTACGACAGTCAGGCAAGTTCAAAACAAGGTTTGCTGTTTTCTTTTGTACTTGTTTGTCCAATAAACCTTCGGACCGTTCTTGGTAGGTGGTCTACAATCGATCCTGTGCAATTTGAGAGAAATTCGTATCCTAAAAAAATCTCCTCCTGTCACTTAAAGCTTTTTTTCTGCATGGCTTAACTTAAAGGTGCTTATTCCGATCGTCTTTAGGACCCCCTGATTTACCCGGAAGTAGTATCGATTTTGATATCAGATGAAAGGTCGTATTTTTCTAATTGTCGTCCTGAAATTTCAGCCCTCAAATCCGTTTCATTCCCAAGATATACACAAAAAAACACCATTTTAGTGGTTAACCATCAATATTGCACAGTATTGAATAGGGCTTGAAACATGCATTAAATGGTCTACCGTCAAAATCGCAAGTTGTTTCCCACGGTAATTGATGGGGTGTATGTGCAAGTGCCGGCTCTCATATCAAGTAGAGAAAGAACACAATACACATAAATCGGAACAAGCACCTTTAGAGTCAATATTAGTTAATTATTATTGACTGGTATAAGGGAAAATGGTGCAAAATACCTACAGGTGATGGAGACCATGGGCCTACTAATTTGTTTTGATCTCAGGAAAAATACATATGTGTACTCACTTATGCCACTGTTCCAGCCATGAGGGGGAAAGGTATTATTTGCACAATTTCCCTCATGAGCAGTTATATTTTGTTATTTAATCACGGATCAAATTCACATAAGTTACAAAAATACAAAATTACAAAAATCAAACCATCCAAGGAACCCACTTCAGCCATAATACTTGGCGTCGACATCCAACAAGATCTTAAAATGGAACTCACACATAAACCGAATTACATCAACAGCAAGAAAACCCTTGCGGGTCGTTAGAAGAAGAAATTGGGCATGTGACTAAAGAAACCAACATGGCTGCATATATGTCTCTCTAGTAAGACCTAATCTGGCAATTGGTTCAGCACATTGGATCGCTCACGCAACAGAACTATACGAAAATAGGAAAAATACAAAGAGAGGGCAAGTAAGACTAGTACACAATAACTATGATTGGCAAACTAGTGTTTCCACAACATTACCAGAGATTGAGTGGGACATGCTCTCTACAAGACCGCAAAATCTCACGACTGTGATATTAACCTAAAGCTTGTCTTTAGAGGGGGGCAACTGACACTGCCAGTTCCAAAACCCCTGAACCGACCCAGAGCAAACCCAGAAGGAAGAAGAAATCGCCACAGCCGTTGCAATATATTGAACATCATTAACTCGTATGACGCCTATAAGGACTCTTATTTTCCTAGAACCACTAAAGACTGGAACCATCTGCCACCAGACAATTGTCAATATTCCAGGACCAATACAGTTCAAAAAAAGCTGTGTTTGTACCACTTCAAAGTATGAAGATCTACAAGTAACAACACATTCAGTGATTTGCTAAATCAGCAATCGAAAAAAATCATAAAAATCAGATTTAGCATGTTCATAACAAGTACAGGTACACTAAACATTACCCTGCAAATGATAAGAACAGAGCAATAATAAGGGACAGAATCGGATTTGAGTCATTACTGTCCGACGGACACTTACTACACACGTAATTGAATGGAGACTCGTATATCTTTGAAACACTGCCCGTTGTTTCTTTTTTCTTTCAATCTACAAGCTGGAAAAAGGTAAACTTATGAAATTCTACAGGAAACTTATCCTTCATTTGAAGTATTCCTGCACATTTCAAATATTTCAAATCACTGATTAGTGTCTTTAGGAACCTCAAAACATCTTTTTGCGCACACCTTTTTCTGCTCGTTTTGTTCCGCTTGGGACGTTGTGCAGACAAGAAAGCAAGAAAAGAAAGAAAGTTGTGCTCAAGCACTACCGTTACATTTTTCATAATAAGCACACTTATATGTGATGTGATAGGGAACAAAAGAGTCTAAAGTCGAGCCGATTCGATTTTTAATTTTAAATAACTGCTGCACCATTTAAACAAGCTATCTTTGTGATTGAAACCCCAATGAAATGACCAATAATTCCAAGATATATCAGTTGAAGGGTGGCCAAAAAACAATAGGAAACAAGAAATTTTTTTCTTGTTGTATATCTCAAAATTCAATATTGCGATTCCAGACTCATTTTGCTTTGATAACATCACATATAATTGTATTTCCGATGGTATCACATTACCGGATGCAATTTTGTTGGTTGGGTCTTCAGTTTTGCTGATAGCAGCGGGGTACATTGCTGAGAAGTCTGCGATGCGTCAACCTCTTTAAAGGTACGGTCATCCTGACTGGCCCGCATGATATTCCGGGCTAATTGGGGTGTATGCCAGCACTGTACATGTAGGCTGTGTAGCAATAAACAGTAACATGAATAAAGCAATTCTAACTAAGCTCTGCATTTTAATATGAGTCCAGTCCAATACTAATAGCAAATACAAAAATCAAATGACACAAAATCATTACTCTGATGAGGAGGAGGAAAGGAACAATCAAATCTCCTAGGGCTAGTCCGATCAGAGTCTCCAGTCTCCAGAGAGTGTCACTGTCAGTCTCCAAGTCCAAGACTCACAGTCACAGGTCCTCAAAAAAAGTCCCAACTTGCAAGCCTTTTTTTTATTAGTTTGCATACTGATTACTAGCCTACTGGGTGAGTTGGTCTGGTGAAGACAACATCTTGATGTGAAATTGAGCAACTCTGAATTACTCTATAGGTTAGATACCGGGTAGTACTGTCACCCTATCCTGCAGGTGGGATACTAGTACTGTCACTAGCAGTGTCACACTCGGCACCTCTCTCCGTAGAACTAGACGTAGGCCAGGTCACTCATGAAGGTGTTCTTGAGGATTTCTATCACATGAGGACGATCAAAATACCAATTACGTAGCCGAGGTAAACGGTAACGGGACAGGGTGCCTGCAGCCGCCCGATGTGAATTTTACACAATGTCGACCAAATGATGAAATGAGTAATTATCACGAGACTCAGACTGTCACCTGATACATTGCATTTATTTATGCAATGGATCACTGTTTACCTCCGATCATGCCAAGCATATAACCCCAGTTCGTTGCGATATCGACTTACTTTTTGTACAGCCACAGCCAACATGAGGTTTGAACTTGCTCTATTGGAGATGCTACAATTTATGCACAGATCGCGGGGCAGAGGGCGAGCTCAGGCGATGTTTCGTGCTTGCAGGAGGGGTAGGCCAAGAGATCCCAAAATTTGAGGTCGTCGTTTGAATAACACCAAACTGCAAAAAATCTTGAACTTTGAAAATTTGAATATCAAGCAATACTTCCTGGATCTGGATCCTTTATACTTCACAGAGCAGGATTCATGGTCACCGCTAGAGTTTCTAGAGCCAGAACTAAAAAAAACCTGTTGGTGGGGTATGAATTTGTGGTTTTTGAGGTCAATACGCTCTACTTTAAAAGTGCTAGTTGATAAATTTACGCCAATATCGGGTTGTCAGGGAAAGAATCATTGTAAGTGTATATCGTGGTTTTAGCCGCATGTCGCTGATAAGATAGACTGTTGTAAGGCTTACAGTTTATTGGAAGTTGGAAGATTTCTTCTTGCTGTTGGTTGGTGTGCTTGATTGCAAGGTGTTGTTTTGTGTTTGTTTGTTTTGTGTTTGTTTTTGTGTTGTTTGTTTTTGTGTTTGTTTGTTTGTTGTTTATGTATGAATAAAGTGAGACCTAAGACTAAGCCTGTTTGGACACCCGACAGACTATGAAATCCACCGCTTGAAGAAACAGGGAAAAAAACAACGCCCTCCTAAAAGAACAAGTGAAACCATTTGTGAGAAATTGAAGAGAAATTCAATGCCAAAGTACAAGTGACCCACATATACCATCACTATTTAATTTGTTAGGAGGATAGAATGAATAACTTTGTCGATGTCGATGACATCAATATTATGTCTTTCATCAAGAATTTGATCCCAGTGGTGGCAGACTGAACTTAGGAGAGTGGTACATGACCTGCCATAAACAAAGCCGTGTTGAATACTGTTGATGATCTGATATAGTCAGGCAAACACCGCGGAGATAACTTCAACCCTAACAGCTTTCCCACCAAAGAAATGGGGCGGTATACGGTAATTAGTAACATTAGAAATGTTACAAGATTTGTGTTTAGGGACCACATTGGCTCTCTTCCAGTTAACAGGAATATGCCCAGAGATTTACGACAATCTTTATACAAGCGACGCTTCTTCCGAGCCATATTGACAGTTTCAAGGGTATAATCCAAGGCTTAGGTTTCCTTTTAGCTCTTCTTAGCGATAGCGGGATATGTTTATTAATGGAAGCAGGGAATTTAAAGGGCCGTACGCAGATTTTTTTACGGGGGTGTTGATCTTCGAAAAAGTGGACCTTTTTGGAAAATGGACCTAACCCCCCTAAAATGGTCCTTTTTTGGGACGTTTTGAACATATAATCACCAAAAAGTGGACTTTTTCATCATATTTTCTCTTAATTTTGGACCTTTTTATCAGAAAAAATTGGCAAAAGTGGACCCTTTTCCCCTTTTGTGGAATTTGGGGGTTACGACCGCACCCCCCTGGGTACGGGCCTGGGTATTTATCTTGAAAAATATACCAAGCAGCATCGATGGAGTTTAAAACCTGCCTGAGGTCATCAAGATTAGCTCTAGGGTACTAAAAAAGGAGCCTGGGAGAAGAGTTGCTGTAGGAACAGAAGCCTATAGCAAAATGAATACCCGCTACCTGCTACACCAGGATGAGGAGAAATATTGCATAGCAAATTAACATTATTTGTATACAGAGGGTAACCTCTACATAATAAATATACGGATGCCTCGATATCTCTCGTTGCACCTTTAAAAGGCATCTTTAAAAAATAGGTGCCTTGGATCACAAAAATGTTATCCTTGAGAAAATTGCACCCTTCAAAAAACATGGTTGATCACAAACGTATCCATCCAAGCGGTAGAGTAGTCAGGTGGGGGTTAGGGGGAAGAGTGCCCTCTCTGAAAATGGGGAAATCATGAAGTATGTTACTTTAGTATGTGTGTGTGTTTATGTTAAAGGTGCTTGTTCCAATTTATGTGTATTGTGTTTTCTACTTGATATGAGAGCTTGGTACTTGCACATACACCCCATCAAGAACCGTGGGAAACAACCTTGCGGTTTTGATGGTAGACGAAATAATGCATGTTGCAAAGCCCTATTCAATACTGTACTAATATTGGTGGTTAACCACTAAACGGTGTTTTTTTGTTTATATCTTGGGAATGCAAATCAGGATTTGAGGGCTCAAATTTCAGGACGACAATGAGAAAAATACGGCCTTTCATCTGATATCAAAATCGATACTACTTCCGGGTAAATCAGGGGGGTCCCAAAGACGATCGGAACATGCACCTTTAAATCAACCTTTATGAGACTCTTTTGCCCTGCAACCAGGACATATTTTGCCTGTGATTGCATCGAACAGGAACTTTCCTCCTCGGAACCACTAGGCTGGCTACACGCCTGCACCCAAGTCACTCACAATGATATAACACAAACTCATCTTTTTTCTTTTCTAGCATTGTTTAATAATGATCTCTACAGCAACAAAGTCAAAGTCATTTTATTATTTGCACATAATCATCAGTATGGAAGACTATCACTTTCCTTTGGTAAGTGAATACAAGGTAACTTCCAATTACAAAATGCTATATTACTGTCTTTACATTTATTCTTAGTTTGTAAATGATAAGAAATGGTGCACCCTTGTGTTTTTGTCACAATTTCTCCCAATATATATGTGGAGAACCGAAAAATCGAAACCATAATTTTTATCAGATCAGATATGCTCGGACCAATGTTAAGAATTATGGAATTGAAATTAATGGCTGGTATTCTGAAAGGGAGTCTAACTTTACCCAGGTTTAAACCAGGGATAGTCCTACATGAGTGGACCTTTATTCTTTCCAACATACTCTAAAAGTGTGCCGTAATGGGTGAAAAAATTTCTCATGGATGGGTTACGGCCCATCCATGAGGGATCTTCTCGCCCGTTACATTTAACTTTCACAATATTTTGAAATCAAAACACCCCTCCATTATTTTATGTTACTGTAACACAGCATGTAGAACTCTAGCTCTTGGATATAGTTAAACATGTTATCAGTTGCTTCAAAACCCCAGATTTTTTCTATTACAGTGACACAGCTTATGGAATCAAAGACAAGAATACAGCATTTTGTATAATTAATACATCTTCCAGTTTAATATGTACATTTTTCAAGCATTTACTTCAATAGAGTGCATGACCTTTGCCTTTTGCCATACCAACATCATTGATAATGGCAAAGATTATATGTGATTCACTTCAACAGCAAATGCACTTCAGTCTCTGGTAATCACCACCGACATTAATTCAAATTGCAAGGCCTGCCCTGCAAGAACAATATTGCCCTCATGACCTCTAACAAAAAAGAAAGCCAACCTCTGATTGGCTTGTCATGGTCCCACCACCAAATTTCAACCAATAGCACTTGTGCTATTAGATAGTCTCACCACCTACTTGTTTAGTAACACACGATTTAGGAGTATTTTGCTAATGATCCTGCTTTTAGGATTGGAACGAGTGGAAAGATATTTTCAAGCAGCTTTAAGGGGGATCTGTCATCAGCAGGATGGGTCAATCATTTTTCTTTTGGGTCTCTCATATGATTTGTTAAAGGTGCAACGAGAGATTTCAAATAACAGGTGTCCCTAAAAATTGTGAAAAATCTGATTTTTGTAGTGGTGTAAAGCTTCCTATCAAAAATATCCCCATCTGAAAGGATTAAGCTGAGAACTGTTTCTTTGGTACAAAAATTGTGAAATTTCTAATTTCCTATAGGAGCAAATACGAAATTCAGCCTATGTTTTCTGTTGATATATAAGCATTATACAAACCACCTTTTGTTTTCATTTTAAGTTATTTCGGTAGCCAAATAAAAGGTAGGGAATCTATTACGTGTCCAATCTATACGAAATCGCTACATATCACAGAAAATATGTATGACTTGAAATCTCTCGTTGCACCTTTAATGAGTAAGTGTCAGAATATACCACTTAGAAATAGGAATGGTATTTATAATTTTACTGTCTGTTTTTGTTGTCTGTCTCAACCTCATTTACCTACAGGCTACCAAATTGTCTTTGACAACATCAATCGCCATCAAAAGCATCGTCATAAGACATAAAAAAACAAGAATTCCCAGTGCCATCTGATCCAAATGTAGTGTCTTGGATCGTGTGAACCTTGAGCACATGCCAGATGATGCCCATGTTCTCTCTGATGTCAGGGAATTGAACTGTGACACATGGTGGCTACCACCAAAGGAGCACCAAGCAATGAAAGATGAAGACAATTTTTGTAATTTACATCCACAAAGAGATACATGGTAGTACTTTTTTAAAATCCAGCCAAGGGAGGGTGCTATGATAATTAAGAATTAACAATAACCCAGGACAATAATGCCCTAATTAACCGGTTTCTGAAATAACACCCTAATTAACAGGGTAAACAGTTTCTAAAATATGTTGATTCGTACATAAAAATAACATTGGTTACATTTTGGATTTGAAAAAAAAACCTAAACATTGGTTGAAATTGGAGTAACTTTAAAATTTGACCCCTGTATAACTGCGAATGACCCTTTTTATTAATTTTTCTGTTTTTAGCCTGTAGCTCCCAAAACTTTAGATTATAGATAATACAAACTATACCTTTTTGGAATCCTTATGGTTAGACAAACAACCTGGTATAGTTTTCAACATGACTGCATGAATTTAATAAAATCTGGAAAGGTTGGTCACTTTATTAAAATGTACAGCAGTAATGTTTGAGCGACAACATCCATATACAGCCCAATAATACGAATAAAGCATATGGGAGCTATTTAATAGTAATACCAAATATAAGTTTCCACAAATAGCTGCCTTATGCTTTATTCCATATTATGGGTCTATATCATGATATTACCATTTGAGCACCACCAATACTTGCATGACAGATCCCCTTTATAAACAATGCTAATATTGTTACAACAGCAATCATAATCTGATGTGATTTTTTTTAAAACTAAATTTTTGTAACTTGGTAACAGGTGAACAACTAATTACAAAACATGAAAATCATCTACTTTTCAGTTAATACTTGTTGGAATGATGACAAAAGCATAAAATACTTAGTTGGCAATTCCGTAGATGCTCACAAAATTTTCTATTAGGCCAAATAAAAATAAAATCTGATTTCCGGTAACCCTTCCGTCCCTAATTTTTAGTGTCGTGTCCCTTTTGGGAAAAATTACATCTTCTTGTCAAATTCTGACAAGACGCCATAGACTCCACACATAAATATTTTGCAAAAATAATATTTTTCTCCTTCCTTCCGTCCCAATTTTTCAGAGCATGTTACCGGAAACAAAATTTTATTTTTGTTAGGCCTTATCGGGAAATCCTTTAATGAAGGAAAATGGACACGAGTAAATGGAGCATGAAGGAGCTGTTAAAGGGGATGGGAGACAAAACTATTCCATTTTTATCATGTAAAGAATTATCATAAAAATATAAAGGAATTCATGTGCTTTACTACAGCTAACTTGGAGAACACTTTGAGATAAATAGCTCGCAAGGGAATCGCACCCTGGCCATGTATCAGCTAAGCACAACCTGAGATTCTGGGTTTACTTGTTTACCCTTACAAAGTATTAATCTGGAACTTACGACATACCGTAATAGAAGAATGATGGGTTGTATGTACAGTAGGACTAGTTAAAGATACGTAAGAACTATAACTTACATCAAAACTCGTCTGACTTGGACGTTTTAAGAGCAAAAGCAGTACATAGCTTTGGTTACGCTGATATTATTCGTATACACCATATAACGCCACCGATTCTATGATGGCTTTAATGTTATTTTCATGGCAGTCTTGTGTTAACAGCTAAAGCTGGTATTCTGAAAGGGAGTCGAACTTTAGTCCTGGGTTTAAACCAGGGTTAGTCCTACATAAGTGGACCTTTTTCCTTTCAAAACACTGTGAAAGTTAAATTTAACAGGTGAGAAAATTCCTCTTAGATGGGCCATTCCGGCCCATCCACAAGTAATTTTCTCACCGTTACAGCACATTTTTAGAGTATATTGAAAGGGAAAAAAAAAGGTCCCCTCTTGAAGGACTAACCCTGGTTCAAACCTAGGTCTAAGGTTAGTCTCCCTTTCAGAATACCAACCTAAGGGTCTAGGTCATAGAAAAATACCATGTCTTCTTTCAGTAATTTGAATCATATTTACAGGTTATTTGAGGATTAAGTATACATTTGTTTGAAGTCTAATTTACAGCAATGAATATTAAATGCCTATATCCATGAGGTAACGGTATGGATTTTGAATATACGTAGTATAGTTTAAGGGTGATGCTAGTTTTTGAAGGTTCTTTCCTAGTGGAATACCATTCGACAGGGTGTTTGTGCACATTAACCGCAATGGTTCAAACTCTACCGCCTAGTTTTTGTTACGGGATACAGCTTTCATACTAAGTGCTGCTGTAAAATACACACTACTGTAATGTGAACTCAGTGTATTCATGTCCAACCTTATATTGAACAGACTATAATATGCAGTGTTGTACCCTTGGGTATTGATGGTTTATTGTAGGTCAACTACGATCTTCTGTAATGAACATTTTGTATGGCATTGTATCCTTGGGTATTATATGGAGCATTGCACCCTTGGGTACTGACGGTTTATTGTAGGTGAACTAGGGTAATGAACATTCTGTATTTAATAGAAGGTTAGGTTCCAACTTATAGTGGATAAGCTATAGGTTCAAGGGACTGTAATATTATTGTGAAATGCATATTTTTAACTTACATTGCTAGCAAGTGAAACTTGTGTTAGAGTGGTGAACAAAATATATCCACAATTACTTTAGTTAAACATCTTTTCTTTACACAAGACACTACGCAGCAAGTATGTACATAACATATTTTCATGGACGAATAAATTTTCACTTGGGCAATACAATAAGAGCAAAAATACCTCAGATGCCAAAATATATAGCAGTTCTTTAACGTGAAAATTTTCACAATAAACTTGAACAAAGGGGTGAATAAATATTTCCAAAGTGTGAAAAGTGAATAGAAGAAGCTGTCAAAGAGGACTATTAATTTATTTTACTGAGAACAAAAATAATTTACATAATTTACAGAAATCAATAGATTTAGTAAAGGACAAAAAGTGATTAGAAATTGCATACCTTGAAAATGCACTTTCGTATATAAATAATAAACATAATGGGTGTAGTTTCAGTGCAATTGGGGGTTAGTAACTTCCATATCCTTCTGAAATATAATGGTACACCCTTATCAGCATTGAAATACACAGCAATGTAAATTACTATAATGATATCATCATAGTCAGGGAACACAGTTCAATAGCCTACACGGGGAAGCATACCAAGACCACTGACCTTTACTTTGGTATCATGAATGATACCCGGGGACCAAAAGGTCATATTGTTCAGTACATCCTCATTCAGCACAGTGAACTGAGTATATTGTGTTGAGAATAAAGAAAATGTTTTGTTATATGACATATTGACTGATCACTGCAAACGTGAGTCATAGTGTAGGCAGTGAATTGTACACAGTATAGAGTGGTTTCTATGCAGTACTTTTAGGCCTACTGTTTTCTAAAGAAAGCATTTTAGGAAAACACATTATTTTTTTTAGTGTATCCATGATAACGCAATTCAATGACTTTAAATGCCTATTGCAATGCTGCAAACATTTTAGGACTCTTTTTACTCTTTTTGCCTTGGGACAATTTCACAAAATGGTGTATAAGTGTGGAATGTTCAAATAATTGAGTTTGGTCCCGATCTTAATAATCCTTATCATTCTGACAACACGTATTGGCCAAAGGGTGTTTTGAGTCAATCCCACAATGCACCAGGTTTGGGAAATTTCACCTCAATTGGGTCATGTGATCATATAAAAATCCTATTCTTAACACATAAAAACCCTGACTTTAATGCTCATTTTAGCCTATAAAGCGTTAGTACTTAGGGAATTTTTTGCATGATAATGAAATGTCTTGTGGTTCTTCAACTTTTGGAATACTTTTTATCCCGAAGTACTGACATGTGTTTAGTACAGTACGGTATAGGCACATTGCTATGCATCATGGGATTGATTCAAAACACCCTCTGCGTATTGGCCACACAAATTGACAATTTAGCATTAAAGGAAAGGCATTTTAAAGACTTCAAGATAATTTACAGTTTAACCACTCTCAGCGAGTTTTAGTTCACAACAAATCCAAACGTACCAAAATCTCAACATCAAAAACTAAGGGTGTATAGTAGTAGTAAATCCAAAGTTTTAAATCCGGTTTTGTTCCTGTGAACGGGGTGGCCAGATTTACCTCATAAGAAATATGGTGTTATTGCTTTACGTCTGTTGCACAAAATACAAATTGAAATCAAATGACTAATAAATGTGACACAATCTGATCTGAATCAATGCACGCGAGGATCAAGCAAATGACACAACCCGATAAAGTGATGAGACAAATATTATATAAAGGCTCGGAGAAACTGGCGAGCATTGAATTAAATGAAGACGAAAAATACACGGTCTTGAACCCGGTCCTCTCGCTTACTAGGCTTGAGATTAATCCACTGGACCACAGAGGACTGTGTTTAGGTGGACACCAGAGAAACGAGCTCTAATGTATTTCTGTCTTCATTTGCGAGTTTCAAGTGGCCGTAATTAAACGGCCAGGTTCGAGACCGTGTATTTTCGTCTTTATTTAATTCAATGCTCGCCAGTTTCTCCGAGCCTTTATATAACAATCTGATCTGCTAAGGCTCGCACCTCAACTCTGGTCTGATTGGATCAGATTGAGTAACAAATGGTTTGTGCTTTCAAGAGGATATCTTGCCGTACAAACTGTTAAAACAAAGATTTATACTATTTTTGGTCGTGTAAAGTAGTAATTATATCATTCATTACTGATTAACACTATTGCTATCATTTGGGAGGGACACTGAGGACAAAAAGTGGTAAGAGGAGGAAAATGATTATAAAACCCAGTCCTAAGACTAAGTTTTGGTCAAATAGTAAAGCACAAAATAATTTACTTACAATCACTTAATGTATCATACAAACCCCAAAACAATAACCCTATTCTCATCGGATCTATGACACTACTCATCAAATCTGTCCCAAACATCTTTAACATCTATATTGTTAAAAAATATCATATCTCTTCCACTATTATTAGCGTGGTGGCACTTAATAATGCATTGAACTGTCTTGACTTTGGTCTCCCTAGTCTCCAAGGGCTATTCTAGTTCAATTTTATACTCCCCTATCACAAAAGGAACCTGTACATTTAGAATCTGCATTACATGTAGACTAGTAAAGTACATCTGTTTGGAAGAGGAAAAACTTGAAGTAGAAAGTAGAAATACCGCACAACAGCATGGTATTTGGCATGGCATTGTACATGGACTGTCTGAAACAAATTTCAGACCACTCATGCCCAATTTATGGTGATTTTCACAAAATTTCAGTACATAGAATGTTACAAGGGATTTCCTGATAACCCTAGTCTGTAGACACTTAATTTTTGATATCTCAATCCCATACTTATTGGCTGGTATATGAAAGGGAGTCTAACTTTAGTTTAAACTAGGTTTAGTTCTCCATGATTGGACTTTTTCTTTCAAAATACGTTAAAGTAAAGGTACAGGATGAAGAAAATTCCTCATAAATGGGCCATCCAGCCCCATCAATGAGGAATTTTTCACCCATTACAGCAAGCATTTTAGAGATGTGAAAGGAAAATGGTCCCCTCATGTAGGACTACACCTGGTTTAAACCTGGGTCTAAAGTTAAACTCCCTTCAGAGTACCAGCCAATGTGATCAAAGATGCATACAGTTTAGAGATGATGTACACGCATATTGGAATGTCAGTAGCAAAGGTACTGTATGATAATAGTGTTTGTCATAATCCTTGGAGATGACATACGTGCAACATTTCTCTTTGTGTGAATGCACTTAAATGCAAATCCAACAGTGCAGTTATGGCGGGAAAGCGGGTGTCATGGCCAAGGGACTTTGACAAATACTATACAAGCCAAATGGTGTAATACAAACCCCTAGTTTAGCTGGTAACTACTCATATCCCACAACCAAGTTCAATGCTCAAACAGTTTACCTGAACTTACATTCGGATACACTTATATTCTGGGGATCATACATAGACTAATGTGCCATTTGGCTCAGTACAGTGACGTTTAATGGACCACTGAACTGTGCCAAGGAAAATGAGACTATAATGCACCATGTCTCATACCCAGAGACCAATTCGTCACTATCTCACAACAATGGTTTGTAGGTCATTTGAACTGTGGCCAGGGGAATTGAGGTTACAGCATCCAATGTTTCATAACCAGATCTTAAATGGTCAATTATTTCTTAGTACATTGTTATAATACTGATCATTATATCCTGGCCTGGAGATAGAGGCTGTAGGAGCTTAAAAAACAGAAGCCAATCTTAAGAGCTGCCGACCATCAGCCTAATTGGTTCATTATACAACCTCAACTTTCTTAAAACAATTGTTTGATAAAAGCACATTAGCATTTATAAACACTGACATTGCGTACATGCAGAACAAATACTGTGATCTCGAATTGTTTCCTCAAATGTCGTCTTAAATTTACAATACAAATTTTAAAACAATTTTATAGACATGCATACTCTAAGATTTCCTAAACTCCAAATTTTCACAGCTCTCTTCTCAGGATGGACTTTTTTTAGGTGTATTAGGCCTGCCTAATTGGTACTGATCAATATCATAGCCCACCTTGGCTATTTCAGCATTTTTAAAAATTACCTTTCACACCTGTTATTTTTTACAACTGAGGCACTGCTTCACAATATCAAACAAGCCAAACCAAAAAGGAATTAACGCATTGTGCAAAACTGACACAACTTTTCGCTTCCCCCCAGATTCCTCGCCTTTTTGTTCACCACAACTGCGGCTCAAAGACCTTCCCAAGTACCTTTTTCCCCTACAAATTCATTTTTCCAGGCAACTGGGAACTGTGATCCTAGCAATAACATGTAATCATAGTTCCACACAACAAACGTTCCTGGTAGATTATCGAAAGCTACACTTAATCTAGTGGGGTCAGTTTCTAACGGCTAGTATATGAATATTGAAGTAATGGTTCTCGATTGCTATGCGTACCAGATGATTCTATATCCTATGGTCCTGAACTACAATTGTCGGTCACTAACTCATCTATAGACGCATATTCGGCAGAGGTAATTTTGATCCACGTACTCTGCCAAGAGAACTAAATACAGAATTGTCACATCATACTCTCACTAAAACCCATATCCACATCATGAACATAATCATGACTTTTGTCTCCTTATTTGGAAAATATATATTTTTTTCTAATTTATCCTAACAGTCAATGATCTCTCATCCCCTTTGATGCCATACACGGGTCCATTTCACAAGCTTTCATACCATCACATCAAAAGTTACCCATTGTACCGTTATTAACTTCCTGAGGACAACCACGGTGAACTACCTTTCTTACAGTATCTCTGATTGGCTCATTACATGATATAACACAGTAAAATCATCTGACTGACCAATCAGAATAGACATATGTTTAACCTTTTCTTACCATGTTTCTGATTGGCTAATTACATCAAATATCCCTATGACTGACCAATCAAACTAACTGGTAGTCATCAAGGAGTTAATACTTACGATGAATATCAATCGTAAACCTCTATTTTTTTTAAAGAGCTCATCATAACTTAAGATGCAAATATACTCCATGTCGCTACCTCTGTGCAGTGACGTCAGCGTGATATTTGTTGGTCGCAAGAGTAAATCGCTTGCGCTGACTTGAAGCGATGGCGCTTTCACGTGCGCGCACAAAGACGGCATTTCTTGACACAGGCGTAAATGTTATGACATCACGTCACAGAGTAGAGACACAGACTATACAGTTAAAATCTTTGTGTGTAAAGCATTGTGAAATGGGACCCAAATCTCCCAATAGATATACACACACTACACAGCATACAGTGCATGGTACAATGTCATTCGGTAACCTGCCAGCAAATTCAGTTTTAAAACAACAGTAAGGCTGCAGGAGTATAATTAGCAATAAAAACAAACTGTAAACAAGTTAGTATACATGCATAGTGTAGAAAGCTAAGTTATTTCTGTACACATGATAATATATTAGAATACTACTTACAAGTACATTATATCCCTGTGTCCAAATAAAACAAATAACGCTTTGACGGCTGCTATCTATATTGTACGTTTGACAAGCTGCTTCAGAAAATTGGCTTGCTGAAACCAATACTATCGGCTAAAGCCGATTAACAACCTTCTATTTTAAGTATTGTGATTGTTTGAGGAGGAGTATCACCATCCCTAAATCTATGCCTGGCCACTTGATGACCTAATGGCTGACAGCTAACATGATAGTAACTCCATGGCAGTGCAAAGAGAATGTCAGCCTTCTGAGATTATTTTCCAGAAACCCTCTGAGTTTTAATTTATTGAAATAATGAAGTCTTTTTCTGCTGATAATATCAAATAAGCTGACATCCTATCCCAGTTGTTAGCAAACCATGTCAGTATATAAATACTACATGGTTAGCGGGAAAATAGGGCAAACTATTTTTCTGAGGTACTGCCTATGGTGTATCACTCTGAACCCAAAGGGTGAGGAGTGATGGGCCCGTAGCCAGTACCAAGGGAAAATAGTGCACCTCCTTCCCCAATGTAAACTATGTAGTATATGTTTTATTAAACCTCACTGTGACTCTGGGGACGAGGTTGTAGGGAAACACTCCAAACTATTTCCCTATGGAAATAGTACTTGTATTTGGAATCAGCCAATGAAATAGCATGATATGTTCATGAATATTAATGAGGTGTAATGCTGACTGTCTCACTAAGCCATTTGCTAAGATCTGGACCAGAGCTATTACAATCATACAGGTGTAGAGGTAGATAAACCAAAATACAATTAAGGAAACTTACAGAAAATATGATCTAGAAAGTAAGACTAGAACCATATTATGAAAATGCCATTCCTCTAGGGAAGCTATGTAACACAGATAACAGAACTATTCTGCCAGATTGAAGTGTGAGACAGTTTTAAAAGCTACAATAAACAAGCAATCAGAATAAATACACTAAAACAACAATGTAATGTATATGGGTTATCTACAAACATTGTTACGAGCAATAAAATGTTTGACAAATATAGAGAGAGTAGAAAGAGAGAGTTGCGGGAGAGAGAGAGGGAGAGAAGACAGAGAGAGAGATAATTCTAATGTTTTGGCTAAGGCAGAAACAAGGCCTGCATCATTCTCAGTAAGTAAAACAATTTTGAAGCCATGTTAGAACTCTTTATCCCAAATTACCACGGGTCAAAGGAATGTCAGAATTTTTGGTCAGGGAAATTCCAAACATTTCTTAAAAAAAAAAAAAAGATTTTAATTATCTCTGAGAAAGAGAAAATATGGAAATATTTGAAAATATTGCTTGAATTGTTGTACCGTAAACATCTTTAAAACCCCAGAGGGTCCATGCACGAACCTTTACGGACCCAGAGCCCAGGCCGCCAGAAATCAACACAAATAAATAGAGGTAATTAAACAACAACAAAAATCCAAAGACAATTTCAAAAGGTGGTTATGCATTGATTGTCAGGAAAAGGTCAAGGAATTCAAAGAAGTCTGCAACCCCTTAAATGCCAACATGGCTGGCTTGATTCTCTTTTTTCTATCTAAATCTTCCATAAATGGGTTACTGCAAAGTTACCCTATGGGATGGTCACTTGGAATCTTTACTCCCCCTGTAGAAGACTTTTCTGGTATGGTACCTTCCTTAGATGGGATATTATTACCTAAATGTTGCACTGGGGGTTGTTGATTTCAAATGGCATAGCTTAACTGAGGGAAGGAAGCAGGGTTTCTAGAATCATAAGAGGTAAAAAGAGAGGTTGGGAGAGAGAGAAAGAGATATGAGAGAGATAGAGAGAGACGAGAGAGAAAGAGATGAGACAAGACAAGAGAACAGACGAGAGACAAGACAAAACGAGAGACAAGACGAGAGAGACGGGAGTGAGACAAGAGAGAGATGAGGGGGAGGAAGAGAGAGGGAGGAAAGAGAGGAGAGGGAAAAGAAGGGGAGGGAGGGGAAGGGAGAGAGAGGAGAGGAGAGAGAGAGAAAAAAAGAGTTACTTTCAAGCCCTAACATAAATGTACAGTATTTACACACAAATCACCATGGTTATATGAAATACCATGCTAACAAAAATGTAAAACAAAAGAATATCACACAAGAAAATATTAGCAAGTAAAACTTGTGTATCCCCCTGGTGGCTATAATTGTATTGTATATATCCGGCGTGAGAATCATCCTTTGACAATTAACCCGTAAAGGCCTGAAAAACAGTGTGAAAATGACCAGAATGGCCCTAAAACGGGCTGAAAATAAATAAAATTGCATAAATCTGAACAATAAAATGCCTGAAATCAGGCATAAGGCTGAAAATTCTCATGTCTGATATAGGTGGCAACCCAAGAAAAGCTATCATTTGACCCCAAGTTTGATCTCGCTCCCAACACATCCTTTACTTGTTCCTCACTGAACAAAGGGATCAGCCACATAACAAATGTATTGGTCGGCAATATCTTGTTTAGCCACCCATGACCTTTAACCTTTGACCTATGGACCTTTAACTAATGACACTGATAGGTCTTCACATGAGGATTCAATGGTCCATGTTATATTAAAATCAGATTGATCATTTTTCGTTTTTTGAGTCACATGTGTATCTAGACGGACAACAAACATCTGCTCCACTACAACATCCTCCATGGCCAAGGCCAGGGGGATAAAATGAGACACACTTATATACCAATTATCACGCTATAAACATGATAAATGAAACATACTGTAATAGCTTCTTAAAGACAGTAAATAAATATGCAAAAACATAAAACAAACAACACTATCTTCTTTCAAATCGAACTCAGTAAACTGGAACAACATACAACCTCAACTTTCAGAACCAAACACAGCTTATTAGTAAAATGTACTTAAATATACAAAACAACTAAAGTGACTCTGAGCAATAAAGAACAATGAACGGAACAAATCTATACATAGCTATAAAATATATTTCTTAGGCTATGGCTAAACCTATCTATAAGAACTATACAGTTAATTTAACTTATTTTAACACTTCAACAGGGAGGGGGAAACATACACAACATCATTCTCTCTTTCAAGCATTCTCACATACGAGCACTGTGAGTAAGCACAAAGTAGAATTTCATGGCATTAGCTCCCTGGGAACTACCACCTATGGTACGGTCTGTCTGATTGGCTCATTACAGGACACAATATAGTATGGCCCTCTGAGTAACCAATCAAAATGGTGCTTCTGTATCTCTATGCAAACCATACGACTGTTCTTACAGTATCTCTGATTTGCATATTATAAGATGATAGAGTCTTAGTAAGCAATCAAACATAGGCAGGTAGTGCCCAGGGGGTTAAACTTCCAAATAATTGCCGGCCGTCGTTGGCACCGTGCAACATCAACAATTTTACCAAATGTATGGTAATACTATTAACACACCTTTCTGCTTCATTCTGCAGACATGACCAGAATGAAAAAAAAATGATCACGCCTTTTACTGTGAAAATCTGTGCACCATTTATCTTAATACATATTCCTGGAATGTCCACCTTTTAAAAAAAAGGTTGGAAACAAAATGACTTTAGTTTGGTCAAGAGATTTCTGCTGCAGACGTGACAGGAATAAAACAAGGCGAACTCGTATTTACGCGATGCGTAAAATATGTCCCCGCCGACTGTCGCGATCACTAAGCTGTGAAAAATTGAACTACATCAGACCACCCCCTTAATTCTGGCCAGCACTCAAACTTGGGACCACTAGACCACCTTACTTAAACCATGCAATGTCTAAACTGGAAGGTGGATATTTCACACCCAAAATCTAATCAGGTCAAGAAATGCTATTTATTTAGTATTTTAAGCTTTTCCAACAGCCTTTGGACAGGCAAAGTGACTCAAAAAATCTTAAAATGCATCATGCAAAAATCTCTTAAAATTCACTAAATTTAGTAAGAATATGAAAATTTATTCAATTTGGCAACACTATTTTTGAAAAAAACATGTGACCACATTTTAAATTTGGGACCCATACGAGACCTGGAAAGGAGTGGAACACCAAATTTTACGTATTTTCACATTTTCCAAGAAATGTAAACAGGCTGGCAACCCAAAAGACTGACCCACGTGCGACAACCACAACTAAAAATACCTTTCATTGAAAACAAGGATACTACATAAATTAATACCTTTGTTGTGGTATACTTTGCTCCCCACCTAGCAATTACGCTGATTTTTGCATATTAATGAGCTCATTTGCATATTTAACTTGTCCAAGATACGCCCAAAATCTAATCAGGTCGAGAACTCCTCAGTCCGCTTCCTTCCACCAAGTTACATCATAATACACCTTGCAGAACTCCAGAAAACTTGTAAACAAGCCTTGCGGGAAAATTTTCATAAATCATGCAAATTAGATACTTAATTACCGTATTTTACACCCAAATTCTAATCAGATCGAGAACTCATCAACCCACTTCTTTCTACCAATTTACATCATCGTAGCTCTATACGGAACTCCAGATAAAAATCCAGATAAAGTGTACACCAAATTGGCCAAATGTTTTTTTGACATTTCTGTGCAATATTGACCTTTTTCACCTTGAACCTTTTCCCCTAACCCCTGACCAACCCAGGGGAGGACCCTGGGTGATTTATTTGATTTTAATACATGGTGAGTGGGGGGGGGGAGGGGTTCCACCTCCTACAAATTACCAAAGTTTGGGTACTCTAGCTCATCCAGAGAAAAAAAGTTATGCCAAAGGTTCCAGGGTTAACATGTTTTTATCACGGACCATACGGAACACACAGACACACGGAATACATACGGACACACAGACCCACACGGACATACATAAGGACCAACATACGGACGGAGACCATTTATAGTCCCCTCCCGAACTCGTTCGGCGGGGGGACGGGACAAAAACGATCACATCCTTAAACGTCTTGAATAAACTTTGCACCATTTTCTTAATAAATTATTCCTTGGATAATGTCAACCTTTTAAAAAAAAAAAATTGGGCCGGTACAAGTCAGATGGCATCAGGGAAACATTCTTTGGGAATGTGGGTTTCAAGCTTGATCCAGATAAACCAGAGCTATTCTGGTCTAAAAAATATTAATCAGCAAAATATTGCGTATACTAGTCCAAATTTCCTCAAATCGTTCACATTCCATTGTGCTTATTCCATTTGAAATCCTTTGCCATCTCTGTGAAGAAAGATGTTGTTGGGCAAGTCTTCACGGGGGGAGTAGGATCACAAATAGTGTATTGCCCCTTTCGGGCAACTCTAAATGGATATTCATATCCCCTTGTGAAAAGAGTAGTCTTTCAAAGGAAGCACATGATCCAAATAGAAGAGGCCATGAAATTCACGAAAAAAAGGGTACACCTCCATCTGTGGGAAGATTTAGGTGAAGCCTCTCCACAGAGGGAGTATGGATTTTTGTTCATCATTGGTAATAGCCCATTGGGCCTAGGCTTTAGATTGGCCTAGGCTTAGATGGCCTAGGCTAGCCTGTCATAACCTCTAGCCTAGGCCTGGGCCTCGTATAGCCCTGGCCTAGCTTAAGCTGTCATAACTCTAGTCTATTTGTGGAAAAAATCCTTCAGCACCACCATCTCAAGAAAAAATATATTGAGGTATCTTTATCAAAAAAAAAGTGCCATCGGGGAAGACCCCCCCCCCCAAAACGATTATTACAGAGGCAAACTCCTTGTCAAATTGTACTGTTTGAAAAATTTGGTTTTATTATTAGTAGCCAAACAATATAATAGTCAAACCATTGTAAATTATTACTGTTAAAGTAGTGTTTGGAATGTACATTTTATTGACTTTATTTCATCACCTAATAAAGCTAAAAAATTATTTCCACTTTTGTTGTCTGTCGATTATAAGTAAAGTAATTCGGTTTTACGCGGGGCCTCTGGCCAAAAACACGGCAGTGTTGCACCGTCGTCGCGCCACGCATTGCCTATTTGGTGATGAAAACAAAGTATAGTTAATTTTTAATTTCAATTGTGTCTTCTGGCAAGCAAATTACCCAATAGGCCTTCTGGCAGCCTTCCAATTTACTTTTTAATGTGGCTGTCAAAAGCAGTCAGCACATTTATGATGCATGACATGTGGAAATTCCTCTTTCCACAATTTTTGGATTGGTTCGGAAAAATTTTTTTTGAAAAAAAAAACTCGGCAATTTTTTTTTGTGTAATAAGTTGAACCCAACGCCATTAAAATTTCAAAAAAAAAAATTTAACCACATTTCAAATTACAGATCCGATGCATCTGGAATTGCCTCTCTAGGAAAGCGTTATGGGTTTATAGCTGCCCATACATCGCTGGGGTCGTTGTTAATTATCAGCTGCTGCTGGTGGTTGCTGTCCGGTTTGCAGCAGAATTGCATTGGACATTAAAACACCTGCTCTAACATAGCACATAATAACGGGACAGCTGTCTCGGTGTGTGCTGCAATTTGCATAGATAGTAAAACCACCCACTTGTGTCTCATGACTCTTACTACTAACGCATGAGCAACAGTGTCAAATGGGTATAGTATAGTAGCCAGAGGGTGTTGTGACAATCATCAATGATGCATTTGCAATGTTCCTATAATGTATTTGTACTAAACACATTGTCAGTACTCAGGGAATAAAAAGTGTTCCAAAAAGTTTAAGAAGCATAAGATATTTCATAATCATGTTCAAAATTCCCTAAGTACTAATGCTTTGTGGGCTAAATTGAGTGTTAAAGTCAGGGTTTTTAAGTGTTAAGAATAGGATTTTTGTGGTATCACATGACCCTGTTGAGGTGAAATTTCCCAAAACTGGTGCATTGTGGGATTGACTCAAAACACTCTCTGGGTAGTAGCTTAGCTCACAGGTGTGTCTAAATGGCATAGCTAAATCTATGTTCTGTACAACAGGATATTTTCGTATGAGGTATATTTCCATGCCATTTTACGAGCAGTTACTGTGTCCCAAACTGAGAGTAATGTGAAATGAGCTGTTCCACCTGAAAGCTGCACCCCCTCTGTGGAAGATTAAGGTAAAGATGTTCACAGGGGGAGTGTGGATTTCACATGGAATAGCCCCACTGGGTAATTACATTTAAAATCCACACCCCCTCTGTGGGAAGTCTCTGATTAAGTCTTCCACAGAGGGAGTCTAGATTCCAACCAGAAGAGCCTACTGTTATCGGCTGGTAAGGTAGCCAACATCCTGTGCTTGGATACATCTGTGAATTCAAGATGCTGCACAAGATTAAAGACCAAAGGTTCCCGTTTTCTAAATCACCGATTTCGTTTTCTTTTCCGTATTCTAATTAAAAGCCTCAATTTATGAAATTCTAGGGAAACATTTCAATTTTCTTAAACTAAAAACACAACACATTTAATCTGAAACACCAGAAACAAGCACACAGGGAGAATGCCAAATTTGGCATTAGATTTACTGGGCGATTTGAGTGAAATTGGTGATAATGAAACTTAACTTAGGAAATTTTGGTCCAGAATTTAGGAGATTTTTTTGAGAATAAAATTAGTGGTAGGATGAATTTGAACCATTATTTTGTGTCAAAAATTGGAGATAACTGGAAAAATCCCAGGTTTTTTTCAGGAGATTCGTGTTTCTCCAAATCCGTGTTCTAAACTCGCAATTCCTTAAATTTTCTCCGTTTTCCATTTTACGGAAACTTTGGTCTTTACACAAGATGCTTCTTGGGTAAATCACAAAAATAAATTTATGTCTTGAAAATATCTTGTTATACAGTATTCCTATTCAGAGGCATAAACCAGAGGAATGAGATAGCACTTTCCTGTTAGAATTGCATACTTCAAATCCTCTATGCTGGTCATACCGCAGTTCTAATGCTACACAGCAACTTTGCTAGTTAAGTAGTTTCTAAATCAATTGCTTTGTGGTAATTATTGCAATTACTGTACTGTATCACATTCACTAATGAATATACAATGCAGAATCATTCACCCGATACCCTGCACCTAACGGCTCCAAAGGAAGTAACATGAGCAAAAATCACAGGGTACCAGTGAGTAGTTGTTAATGCAACATTACACGTATAGCTTCATTTGTGTATTACATGGTAGATTTACCTTTGACAAATATCCACTATTCTAGTCTACCCTACTGATTCACAGTATATGGGCAGTACAGACCAAAAGGCAGTATAGACCAAAAGTGGTTATATTTTTGTCCCTCAAAATTGGTAGGACATGGTCCAGAGACCAACCCTACTTGACATTGCTTGGATAGCAGGTTTATTTTTACTTGGTTTTAATTTTCACTACAATTTTTACTTGGTTTTAACTTTCACTATGCCGTGATTTCTTGCCATACATAAGAAATCTTATTCTTATTCTTACTGAGGTGGTGCACATCATAAGCAATGGTCCATTTCAAATACAGAGGTTCATTTAGGAAGTAAACTGTGCGTTAAGTTTCATAATATGACGTATAACTTAAAAATGACTTGTAGTATAATACAGTTTGCTGTGGAGCAACACACCTCTTTTAAAAAAGTTAACCAAATCAACCGATTTTATCCTAGAACTATATCTAGGATCAATGATATTTATACATCACGATTCTTGCCTCATATCAAAGTGGTCTAACTTTGGTCTCTATACTGATTTTATATAGCTTTCAGCAAATTGTATACATACAGTTAAATATCTGACTGATACAGAGACTGTTTAGACAAAGATGAAATCATCTTGATGCTACGGGTCTATGGGAGGAGTGATAATCATTTTACAATAACAGGTTTACGGGGGTTACTTATAACCTCTCACTATCAAAAAAGAAGTAGAGCTCACATTTATACGAGTCAGTAGGTTCCAAGACTCCGATTCCAAATATGGATCCGTCTTGAGATTAACTCATGAATGCTAACTCAATACTTCACTTTGAGATGGTTAACCCTTTGGGAAATTATTTGTACACAGTGACGACTAACAAGGCGGGAATCCAGACTGGCCTACCACCTCTGGCATGGTCACCAGACAATATAAAATTCATATCTGCCATTGTTTCAAGTAAGGTACCTTCTTCACAATCCAAAGTCCACACTTGTTTTTAAATAAAATAATCTCTCCAGGAGATATTTCTTAAAATTTAGTGAGCCATTAAATAAAATGATTCACAAGTCATTCGCTAACAACTTCTGTACCTTTTTTCTGAAAAATGTAAACACGTTGTTTCATAATGTTCAATCATACGATGTTAGATCAGCGAGAAAGTGCATTCTTCTGCTACGAGTGGACAATACAAATCGCCCACGTAGCTCCTGCCTCTAGCCTGGTCAACCAGGAAAAGAATAGTAAATTCGTACTTCACAATATCATTTTCCTGTCACAATTGGCAGTTTGTTTCAATCTGCAGATCTTCACAATTGCTTCTTCACTTGGGCGTTTTCTGGTATGCAACAAGTCATCATCTAGAATGGTCCCACTCACTTTTCTCCGTCAATCATGCAACCAATTTCCTGAATCTGTCATCAATGACCATCCATAACTTTCGAACCGCTCAGCAATGGGTCATTTTTTTTCAAATCACTACATGAGATTTCAAACCGAATCTACAGATTATATACCATCTGTATACGTTTTCTGAAAAAGTATACTTACATAAATAATGTAACTTCAAATTCATTATACATACTTGGTAAGTGATTGTCCAGCTTTGCTGTAGACCTAATCCCTGCTGTCATTGATGGCAAAAACTTGGACAAGGTTTCTTGAACAATGTACCAGTAAGGAAACGGTGAAATCCGAGAAGAGACAAATTTGGAATGCATATGCTTAGTTAGCAACTACCTCGCCTTGGTGGCTGCGGTGACATCCTGCATACAGAACCTCTTGGCCTCTTTCACCTCTTTCGGCAGGTTTTCTTTGTTTAGCGACCCCGCGCCCTCCTCTCCCCAACGGACTGGCATCGGTGACTTGCTCCCGCATCTGGTGCAATGCCTCCTGCCGTGATGTCTCGGATCGGTTCAATGCCCAACTTCACCATTGCATTGAATCGTGCACGGCTGACGTCGCACACCGCCAACTCGTTTGTTGGCGTGCGTATGCTCAAGTTCGGCAATCGTCTTGAATGGAGGGCTCGCTTCTTGCTGTAATAATGGCTGTTCTGTGCTGTTGTTGTTAGGAGACCGTTGGTACGTTTACAACTTGTGTTAGTTGTTGGTCTTGAGTAACCCTGGTCTTTGTGGTTGTTGTTGTCCATGACAATTGGTTCTGCACTGTTAGCGATGAGTTGCACTTGTCCTTTGGAACTTCAAGATCCCACGATGGTTGAGACACATCTTAGCTGTATATCTCTTCCGAATAAGCAAAAATAACACATGAAGGAGAATTAAGTTGGGATTAAGAAGGAAAATTGTTTCTATAATAATCATTTTAGTATATATTGGTGGGGAAGATTTTGTTTAGCTATCAATATTTGTTTTGTGACTCTCCCTTAGAAATTTGTGATCAGGAAAGCACTCTCCTACAAAAGAAGCTTTATACATATGATACAGTCCGTATATTAAAACACCAGTGAAAATGAAAGGTGGCGCCATGATGGACTCTCAACTCCCATTCCAATGAGGCAAAGTAGTGGGTGATCTTTACACACTCCATCAGTAACATTGCAAGGGATATCTTTCAAAGCATCAGCTTGGGTGTTATTTCTTGAAGTCATTTAAGGTAGCAGAGAAAGTACTATAATGTGACCCACACATGTGTCTCACATAATTACACAGTAGTCTCCTCATATGACCCTACACCCTGCGTGTCTCATATTAGGACAAAGTAGTCTCCTAGTGTGACCTACACATGTGGTTTTTTTTCTCATATTAGGAACATGGTAGTCTCCTAATATGACCCTACACTGTGAGTTCTCACATTAATTGAACTTCTCCTAATGTGACCCTACACTGTGTTTTTACATTAGGTACACAGTAGTCTCCTACTGAGACCTACACTGTGTGTCCTCACATTACAAACAGTGTTTGAAAGTCTCATTTATTATGACAAAATAGAATTACAAAAAATTATCGTCGGCGACCACACTTTGACAACTGATTTGTAAATATTTAGTCCACTAACACATTCTGTGTAAATTTTACGAAATTCATGCGGGCAAATATATTTTTCTTAAATCTAGTTTTCCATTCTTTCTATGGAGATGGGCCTATAGAGGGCGCTATAACACACAGATCATAAACTTTGTAGGGCTATACTTCAAGATTCCCGCAATGGATTTCGTCTGATTTTTGGAGAGATGATAGCTGCGTTGCATGTCCCTACTTTTACCAGTTATCAAAGGGTGTCCGCCACTGCTAAAAGGGTTCTCCAAAAATAAAAGAGACATTTGTATGGGGTCAAACAGCTGTGATTAGGTACACAAGTTCTCTATGCGATCCGGCCTACAACTCATGATCTCCCCTATTTTCACAAAGAGGGTATCTAATACATATGATCCTATGCAGTGGATACACCTCAGAACCAACTTTTGGGAGTCAAAGATCTGTTTTACCCTACAAGGAATCTGGCTGTGTATTTTACACATAATTCATTCATTCTCATTGTATCAAATGAGTTCAATCTTCTAAGTATGTACTTTAATTAAAAATACACAACCAAAGGCACCATGCGACACAATTTAATACATTTTGATGACCTAGTCATGACTCTTATACAGGAAGAGTCCCCGGTGTGACCAAAGGTTTTCCAATAATTTGCCTACATTAAGGCACCCCTGGATGATGTTAACATATGCTCTTCCTACACTTTTGATCTTTATCAAGCTAACCGGCAAAAAATGTCGCCAAGACGGGCTGTATAGTTACTCAATTGCGCTCATTTTTCATTTTTTCCCCCAATTTTTTGGGTTGTCTGCAAAGCGACCATGTGTCTGTGTGTATGTTTATCTGGTGATCAATCTGTGGTAAAAATGTTGACCTGAGGGCCACATGTTACGCCTCCACATCATTGTAGCACCTAATGCGCACATTTTCATACCTTGGATACAATGGTCCTTGTGTAGTGTCCCACAGGTTGTGACCTTGTGACCTTGTTGACCTCATGTGACCTTTGTGGCCACATTTGAATTCTACATGGCAACTAAAATGATGAATTAGATCAATTAAGCATCTGCTCTGAGTGAAAAGCCCTAATCTGTGCAATTAGGTGATTCACGCACAATGTGCAACACGGGTACTTTTAAAGTTTTCTCCCCCTACTATGGAATCGTTAAGTGGTTTCTGAAAGTAATCCTTCCCCTGTGCTAAACTCTGAATCAGACATGCCTATCAACAATAGGAAGTTAGTCTATGTTTTCCTGTGAGCCTAATATTGCTACATAGAAGAGATAATAGTCTCCAATTACTTCCATTATCATATCATCACCAGACTGGCACAGACGGCCAACCCTGACTTGAGCCTCGAAACGATAACACCAGCTGGACTTTTGTCTGCTCGGATGCCCATTCCCTGATAGAAAGGAGCTGGATTTTTGTTAGATCTAGGGTAACTCCAGGATAATACACTCTATTTCACCTCAAACTGTGCAATGCATTGATTTGAGCGCTCAAAGACATACCTTCTCAATGCTCCCTAGATCACCATGTCCACTCCCACCTACTGTTTGTTTGGTATTTATTTTTGACTTGTCATGATTTTTATGGCACATAAGAGTCAGAAGATGGTTCACCAAACGAATGAGATATACGACTACAAAAATGCAAGCAGAACTGAATTGCAAATGGTTGCCTAAATGATCGCTTACAAAAATTGACCACATTGTCCAGTTCTCCAATGGCCTGAATCGTCACCGTTACTATTGCTGGGTGATATTTGAAGACCAAGGATGATAATGTAAATTGTAATCAGTCTGTAATTTCTTACTCATACAATGGCCTGTTCCATTTTGAATCTGTACTCCCCTGTGGAAGATTCAGATTAGCCTTTTCACAGGGAGGTAAATTGATCTCCATGGAACAGCCATTGAGTAAGTCACTTCCATTTAAAAAACGCCCCCCTCTGTGGAAGATGTATGTGTTTTTCCACAGGACTTTAAATGGACCAGTCGACTGAGGGAAAGCATAGGCAACAATCTCTAGGCCAGCAGCATGTTGCAGATGTGAAAGGGGGTGTGATTGTGGTATGACCTTTCCCCTCTATTCAGTGTTTTATCACATTTCATTCCTTGGCCGGGTCCCTGTGCCAATTAATCCTTAGTCCTTAAACAGGTAGGCATTTATTAGTCAGTTTGTCACTTATCAGCTCACTAAGCTTTCAAGGTAAATATTAAGCTAAAAACAGGTGGAATACAGTAATTTACTGATCAATTTGCCAGTCTATTACTCCAACCCAAATCTTCCAGCTATCCCAATACAATGTAATTAATTTAAGAGCAAGCAGATCCACAGCAATGATTGTCATAGCAGCAAAAGTTAAAGGGGAATGACCCAATTTAAGTATATAACGTTTTCATTTTGATAGAATGCCCTTCACCCCAAAACCCCATCTGTAAAGTTTCGCGTCGATATTTCAACCCGTTTTGATGTGAAAGCTTAAAACGTAATTTTGTAATCCCCCTGGGGGCCTGGAGTACTGTGTAAAATTAATATTGGTCGACCAAAATTGGACACCTTTTCGCTCATAACATCCAAACTAAAGATCCTTTAGCCTTAAGATTTCACAGGGGAAATGAGAAAAATAGTGGCTTTCTTCAGAACCAAAATTTTGACTATTTCCGGTAAAATCTGGGGTTCTGGGGACGAGGCTATTTAGTGATCGGACCGTGGCCCTTTAACACGAATGAACCAAAGACCAATGCTCAAATGCTCAAGCTAACTAGCTCCATTTCCCGGGCTCCATTTACAGCAAACTCCTGTCTGGTCAAAATGAACCTATTCTAAAACAGATGAACTCATTTTGCTAATGATTTACCATATTGGATTCCATCGGTTCTTGAAGATACTTGGCTGAGCCGATTGATTGTCTCAACTTGCAAATGGTGGGTTATTGTGCACAAAACCACGAACAAAGAAGTTTTTGTTAGCCTTCAACCATGTTCGAAATTTCTCAATTTCAGTATTAAGAACTTTAAATTGGCTTAAGGAAAATGTACAGTTTAATTCCAATCGATTCTACATTTTAATTTTTTGTTTTTGTTTTGTTATTCTTGTTCTTTTTCAAACAAATTTAAGCAACAATTTTATTATAGTGCCAACAGAGTAAATGTTAAACCTCTGGAGAGAAAACAACAATAATAGCAATAATTAGACAATACACTTTTATAAAGCATAATTTCTATAAGGCCACGGCACTGTTGCCAATTATTATTACACTGCATCAGAAAATCATCACAATCCATTTTGCTCACCATGCCGGGCAATGGCCAAGACTGATACTATCAGCCACTTAGATGCAATATTTCCATAACAACTAACAAAATACTGTAAAGGGACATATTAGCGCTACATTACTTTTGCACCTTTTGCGAAACTTCGCAGCAAGCGGTGAAAGGTAATAACAAATGAAATGTTTGATTTTGTGTTGTGTGTTCTATGTAGAATAGCCGAAAAAGCGAAATTAAAAAACAAGTAAAAAAAATCAAAATTCAGAAGTGTGAAAAAATTACGTGCATGAAAATATTCACTTTTACAGTATCACTTGTGTTGACCGGCCACAAGCAAGATCAGTGCCTGGCCCAAGTGCACAAAACCTTGGCCAAAGCCATTCTCAATGCCACCAGCTTCAGATCTGAGTCAGCACTGGACCACACGAGCTCTGTCTGTACTATACTTGCGTCTGTGATTGGCACGCAGCAGTTGCCGCGAATGCGTAATAAAGGGATTGAAAGCTTAGCTTTGTTGATCTAAGGTCACTCATCAAATTCATGTGTTGTCTTATGAGCGATAAATCAGCAATCAGAGTTCAGCAAAATCACTTCCCAGTGATTACGCACATCATGCTCAAAGCAGAGCAAATACAACACAAGATTTTGACGGCAACTGTACACTGCCTACAAATTGAGGACCCAGGTTTCACACGCAAACTCCAGTTGAGAGTCAGATTCATGTGCCCATCGCCTAAACCCTTGATTGATAAATCCACAGATTAATTATACCAAAACAGATAATAAACACAAAAGGAGGATTGACAGTAAAAGTGTGGTTTAATCTTTACCGAGACAGATCGATTACAAATTGCCACTTGAAATCCAAATCTCTGAAACAGATACAAGAATAAATATAAGACTCATCAATCATAAAATTATTGTTATTGGTAAACGATCAATGGTGTATTAATTATCGTTTCAAGTGATCCACTATTATCATTAAGCCCAAGGACACCTTAACAATTACGGCCTCTCATTTCCCGGCGGAGTTAGGTAAAACTGTCAACACATCTTGTAGAAGGAGGAATTTGTGATACTATTTCAAAACAAAATTAGTATTGCAGATAGACAGTTACAGTTGACACAAACGTATCTCAGCATATGGTTTTTCGATCACTATTGTGCCTGTCTGATAATTTTGAACGTTTTCAAGATATACATTTTGTGGCCGAGGTCTTGTCTCTGTAATGTAAACTTTGCTTGTAAAAAAGCGGTCAACAATGGCCTGTGATAGAATACTTAAAGACGTTAAAAGCTCAAAACCAAAATTACAGTTTGGAGGTTCAAGGGCATTGCAGTGTGCTGCGACACCAATACATGGCCACATCAAATGGCATCAGGCTTTCTCGCTCATTCAGTCGGAAAACATTTGTGTAAAATCAATGCACACGTCTTATTGCGTTGTACACAGAGAGTGACCATTGAAAAAATCAAAAATACACGTCGCGGTTCTCGAACCGCTAATCCCATGGCGGGAGCGGTTTCAAATTTTTAAATAATCAGCTGCAAATACCCCCCTTAAACCCAAAAAATCCCCTTTTTAAACCCCAACAACCCCCCTTTACACCTGGGCAACCCCCCTTAAACTGTGGTTGCAAACCCACCTTACCACAACAACCCCTTAAACCCAGACAACCCCCCTTAAACACGGACAACCCATGTTGCAACGTCACCGCGCAATGCATACGAGCATGCGCGTGCATGTGTGAACGTCTTGCGCATGCATACGCGTAGTTAGGTGTGCCACAATCACCTTAAACCCAAAAACAAAACCCCCCCCCTCGCCCTTAAACCCCTAACATTCCCCTTAAACCCCCTTAAACCTGGACAACTCTCCTTAAACTCGTGCATTTTATTCCCCACATTAAACCACAAGACGCCACCCCTTTTGTTTAAAGCCCAGACAACCCCATACAACGCAGACACAACCCCTTTAAACCGGACAACCCACCTTAACCCCAACAATCCCCATTAAGTCCAGACAACCCCCCTTAAAACCGGGACAACCCCGTTTTTTAAACCAGAACACCCACCTTAAACCCCAACAATCCCCCTTAACCCAGTTACAACCCCCTAAAGCTGGACAACCCCCCTTAATTAAACCGGACAACACCATTAACCTGGAAACCCCCTTTTAAAACTATGCAACCCACACTTAAAAAACAAACAAGCCCCCTTAAGCCCAGAACAACCCCCCCCTTATTTAAACCCGGACAACCCCTTTTAAACCCGGACAAACCCACCTTAAACCCCAACATCCATGTTAAATCCAGACAACCCCCCTAAACCCGGACAACCCCTTTAAACCAGAAACTCACCTAAACCCCAACATCCCCTTAAACCCCAACAAACCCCCTTAAAGCTGAGGACAACCCCCCTTTAAAACCCCGGACAGCCCCCCTTAAACCTGCGACAACCACCCTTAAACTCGTGCAACCCACCTAAACCCCAACAATCCCCCTTAAGTCCAGGACAAGCCCCTTCAAACCGGACCACCCCCTTAAAACCCAACAACCCACCTTAACCCCAACAATCCCCCGTTTTAAAACCAACACCCCCTTAAAGCTGGACAACCCCCCGTAAACCCGACACCCCCCTTAACAGGGACAACCCACCTTAAACCTAATCAGCGCGAGAGTACATGATTTCCCACACCCCTCCATCAAGTTTCATCGAAATCGGACTTATGGATCTTCAGATAGTTGTTCACAAGCTTTTTGGGTAAAAATACCCCAATTAACTCATTAATTATTGCAACATAGGTACCGAATTAGCATATGCCACGCTCATAATCTAATCAGATGAAGGGCATGGGCCAGTACGATCCCACCCACCAAGTTACATCACCAAACCCTTCTGTGGTTCTCATGTTATCGCGTTCACAAGATTGTGTTGAAAAATACCCAAATTAACTATTAGATTTGCAAATTAGGACATTAATTATGCATATGCCACGCCCATTAATCTAATCAGATGAAGGGCATGCCAGTCCGATCCCACCACCACGTAACATCACCATAACCCTTAAGGGTCTCATGTTATCGCGTTCACAAGATTGTGTTGGAAAATGCCCCAAAGTAACTCATATATGCAAATTAGGTACCTAATTAGCATATGCCACGCCCATAATCTAATCAGATGAGGGGCATGGCAGTCCGACCCACCCCACAAAAGTTCAGCACCATAACCCTTAGGGTCTCATGTTATCGTGTTAACAATATTTGTGTTGGACGACGCCGACGCGGGACGCCACCGACGCCGCCGCCGCCGCCACAGACGCCTTGGACTGATAGCATAATCCCTTCTGCTTTCAGCCAGGGGGATAAAAAATGCCAAACTTGGGTTTTGGGGGGTTTTGTACGTTCTTTCAGGCGTTCGATCGCATGGATTTTTGCATGATTTTGTACAGTGAGGTGTTAAACGAAAGAGCAAGAGCTAGGCAACAAAACGTATCTATCGAAAACTTCCCAATTAACGGACTTTGGCACCATACTGATCAAAAAAAACTGCAAAGAAACTTTTTGTGCCAACTGTACTTTTTGCAAAGTGCGAGAAATACACACTTATAAAAAGTGTAATAGCTGCATGTGTACTATTCCGGCTCACATACTCCTTAGTAATTGCCCTTTTGTTGCTAATACCAGGCAAAG
>JAMKCH010051253.1:0-11953 GCA_023653785.1 Ophioderma brevispina
CTCTTCCTCTCGCCTAGTCCTTAGGCTTGGTTTTTCTTTGCGGGATTCGGCTCTTCTCTCCTCCAAAAACTTTGGCAGGTCTTTACACACATAAGTCTAAGGCCTGTATCACCCTTGGTGACTCCACTGTCTAGTGAGTTATTGGTTCCTGACTTTTAGGAATCTAGATGCCCGTGGTGTTTTTGTGCTCTGGCGTTTTTTATTTCAACCTTTGGCTGCATCCTTTGACGCCGCTCTTTGAAACATTGTGTTCCTCCTCCGACTGCTAGGTGCTTAGTCTGGTGTTTTTTGAAAAGATTCATTCAACGGAGGTTAATGCATATTTTCAGCAACATTGGTGTAAAGGAAATCATCTCAGTGGAATGATTTAGTCAAAACAAATTATGTTTTATAAATTCATATACTGAGGCCTGATTTCCTTTCCCATGTTGACTTCCCTCTTCCAGGCCCGCCCCACAACATGTACTGTTCTGCGTCCGTCTGGGCTCAGGCCAAACGGAATGCAGAGCAAAGGTCAACTGTGTGACCTGGGGTCACTGTTGGACCATTTTTGCTTATGGGGGTGTTAGAGGTATTTTGGGCAATTCCCCTTCTCAAAAGTGAAATGCTATGTGTTTTCAGTCAACATTGAAAGGAAATCAGGCTCATTATCATGATTTATAAAACATAATGTGTTTTTGACTAAGTCATATGGTTTTGAAATTTTTAATAGTAAATTTGGTAAGAGTGCCATGCTAGTAAATACAGAGGTTGCCTGATCTTGCCAGTTGCACATTTTTTCAACGCTTGTGTGCTTGCCGTCTCCAGGGAAAGATTAATTATATTCATCAGTGATACCTTCATCTTTGACAACTATTTTTTTGACCTGCTTAAATACATAATGCACCTCTTTTGTACCCGAGACTACAAGCCTGTGTGTGGCAGTGATGGTAACACCCACTCTAATGAGTGTGAGATGGGACGTGCAGCTTGTCAACAGAGATATTGAAATCACTGTGGTATCTCAGGGTGAATGCAAAACAGTTAATGGGTATTCACTGGTAATTTTTGTTTTCAAAACAACAACAACATCAGAGGGCAAAACCCTCTCAATAATACGGTTAAAGTTCTCATATTGAACGCACATTTCGCGTTTTTGATTTAAATTTTCCAGGACAATGTAAAATTGAAGTTGAAGTTGACCAACACTCCCAGTTATTGGAAGTAAGTGTCTAAAAAGTAGTAAATAAATTTTATACTTAGTCCAAATAAGTTTCGTATTCCTCTCCTGGGGCCCATTCCCCAAATCCGTGCTTAACCCGATGTGTATACTAACTCCTGCATATGTCCTACATAAGATACCAGTTACACATTGCTTTAGACAAATTGTCCACTCAGGCATGACATAGTATGCACATAAGATTTATGACTGAGTTTCAGGAAATACCCCTAAATTGGTGGTGGTCAGTCAGTCAGTCCAGTCAGTCCGTCATCAATTTTTTTGTTTTAATCAATTTTTTAAAAGGTGCCAGCCCTTAGGTCTTAATTCCAAATTGATCTTGGAAATAGCCAAAGGGAAATTACTACATTTACTTTAATTAGAGATGAAGGTATTGTTTTTAGCCTCTGACGTGTGTCGATCATGTCACATAACACGGGCGACAGCATTATTTTGAGAAACACGAGGCGTAGCCGAGTTTGTTTACGCTAAAATAGTGCTGTCGCCCATGTATATGACATGATAGACACATGGCAGAGCTTAAAAACAATACCTTTATTCTCATTCTTTAACACTTTTATCAAAATAAGAAGCCGTCAAAATAAGAATCGGTCTTAGTAACATTGCTTTCTAAAATTTTATGGTAGATTTTTATCCTAGTGACTAACCGGAGCTTTTTAAATCGATCAGTCCATTGTTACTATGCAATTCGATTGGCCCAAGCAGTACGTATGCGTATCGTGCCAAATGCCGTACCGCTGTATACCGTGTGATATCGTCTTGTATCACACAGCAAGGAACCAATGAAATTGTGTCAACAACCTCAAGTGTTTAAGAATTATTAACAAAAACACTGCTTCTTTTCACCACTTTGAAAATACCGAATTCACCTACTTGCTGTACCACTGATTCCTCACCAGTGGTGGCACTGACGGTAACACACACTCTAATGAGTGTTAGATGGGACGTGCAGCTTGTCAACAAGATATCGAATCACTGTGGTATCTCAGGGTGAATGCAAAACAGGTAGGGAGACACTAATTATATTTTTTCTTAATACAACTACACAGTAAGAGCAATGCCCTCTATAATTATAGTTAATAGTTCTCATGTTGACCAATATTTATGCTTTCTTATTTTAATTTTTCAAGGACAACTGAAAATTGATAGTTCAGTAATGAAGTTGAACCAACCTACAGCTTATTGGAAGTAAGTGTTCTAAAATACATAAAAAGCAGTAATATTTGTGCGTAGGCCTATCAATAAGGTTTTACTTCCTCTCCTAGGGTACATTCCCAAAAACTCGAGCGTATGTCCTAAATAACAGGAACATTTTCATACCAGTTACACAGTGCTTTGGACAAAATGGTCCACTCAGGCATGAACAAGTATGCACATAGATTACGACTGAGTTCAGGGAAGGGTGACCAAAACCCGGGGGGAACCCTGGACTCTAAATTGGTCTGGTCTGGTTTGGTCTGGTTGTGGTCTGGTGGTTGGTGGTGGTCGGTCGTTCCGTACGTCCGTTCTTCAGTAGATTTTTTTTTTAAATTTGTTGTAATGTTTACAGATTTCCGCCAAGGCACCAATATTTTTAAAAGTGTCGCCTTCCCTCTTAAGGTGGTTGCATAGTGTCACCGCCGCACTTGACACCTTTGCCGCTTTGATGATGAAATTTACGCCACTATGCAACCGTTGTCAGAATCGGCACGGGTGACTCGAGCGGCCAAAGAGTCAAGCCAATAAATTATCTCCCGACGCTCGGGGCTGCGCATTGCCCCAAAGCGGAAAATCGATTGAGTGACATGCATTCATAAATCTGGAGCGGTTGCCCCCGCTCATGATGTAATTCCAAGTAAGTAATAGCGCCGTTTGACTTATACATAGCTCGATTTTGCATGAAGCCGTACACCACAGATGGCTTGCCGCTGGTGGCGAGCGCATGACCACTAGGTAACACCTTAAGAGTCTTAATTCAAATGGATCTTTTCGAATAAGTCAAATGGAAATAACTACAGGGTATTTAAACATTTCACCACTTTGAAAATATTAGAAATGACCTAATTTTGTACCAGTGACTAGTTTACACCAGTGTGTGGCAGTAGTAGTGTGGTAACACCCACTCAATGAGTGGGAGATGGGAACGGTGCAGCTTGTCAACAAGATATTGAAATCACCGTGGTATCTCAGGGAAGAATGTCATCACAGGTAAGGGGTATTCATTTTAACCTAAAAATACAGAATGTGACTATTTCTGTACCAGAGACTACACACCAGGTGTGTGGCAGTGATGGTAACACCCACTCTAATGAGTGTGAGATGGGACGGTAGCTTGAAAAGAGAGGGAAATCACCGTGGTATCTCAGGGAGAATGTCCACAAGGTCAGGGGTATTCATTGTACTAAAATACAGCAATGTACATTTCTGTACCAGAAGGACTACAAACCCGTGTGCAGAGTGATGTTGATGGTATACAACACTCTAAGTGAGTGTGAGATGGGACGTGCCAGCGTGTTCACCAACGATATTGAAATCACTGCTGGTACTCGGGTGAATGTTGAATGCACAACAGGTAGGGATATCACAGGTAATTTTGTTTCAAAACAAACACAACAGCAAAACAAAAACCTTATATTATAATATGGTTAATAGTTCTCATATTGAACCACATTTCTCATTTTGATTTTAATTTTGCAGGACCAACTGAAATTGAAGTTGAAGTTGAACCAACACTCCCAGTTATTGGAAGTAAGTGGTCTAAAAACATAAAAAGCAGTACGATATTTTGTGGCGTAGGCTAATTAAGTTTACACGATTCCTCTCCTAGGGTCCATTCCCAAAACTCGTGCGTATGGTCCCTACTAACATCCATGTATCATACCGTTACACAGTGCTTTGGACCAAATTGGTTCCACTCAGGCATGACATAAGTATGCACATAGATTTACGACTGAGTTCACGAACGGACCCTGGCTCCCTAAAATTGGTCCTGGTCTGGTTTTGGTCTGGTCTGTCTGGTCTGGTCTGGTCGTTCGGTCGGTCGTTCCGTCCGTCCGTCTGTCAGCAGATTTTTTTTTTAAATTTTGTTTGGACAGTGTTTACAGATTTCCTGCCAAGGCACCCAATTTTTTTAAAGTGTCCGCCTTAAGGTGTTGCATAAGTGTCACACGCCGCTTGCCACTTTGCCGCTTTGATATGAAATTTACGCACTATGCATCGTGTCAGAATCGCTAGGCGGTGACTCGAGCGGCAAAGCGTCAAGCCAATAATTGACTCCCTGCCGCTCGGGCTGCCGCAGTTGCCAAAGCGGCAAATCGCATGGAGTTGACTTGAATTCTAACTCTTGATCGGTCCGCTCATGATTAATTCCAGTAATAGCGCCGTTTGACTATAATAGCTCGTTTTGCAAGAGCGTACACCAGTGGCTGCCGCTGATGGCGAGCGGCATGACACTAATGTAATCACCTTTACGTCTTAATTCAATTGATCTTCGAAATAAGTCCAATGGAAATAAATACATGTTATTAACATTTCACCACTTGAAAATATAGAATGGCACCTAACTTTTTGGTACCAGTGACTATACACCAGTGTGTGGCAGTGATGTAACACCCACTCAATTAGTGGGAGATGGGACGGTGCACGTGTCAACAAGATCTTGACTCACCGGGTATCTCAGGGAGAATGTCCACAAGGTAAGGGGTATCCATTTGTGGACATAAAATACAGAATTTACCTAGTTCTGTACCAAGACTACCCACCAGTGTGTTGCAGTGATGTACACACCCTCTAATGAGTGTGAATGGGACTTTAGCTTGTCAACAGATATTGAAATCACCGTGGTATCTCCGGGAGAATGTCCACAAGGTAAGGGTATTCATTTAACTAAAATACAGAATGCACCTACTTCTGCACCAGTGACTACACACCAGTGTGTGGCAGTGATGTAACACCCACTCTAATGAGTGTGAATGGACGTGCATCCTGGTCAACAAGATATTGAAATCCTGTGTAATCTCAGGGTTGAATGCAAAAAGGTAGGGATATTTCACAGGGTTAATTTTTTTTCAAAACAACAACAAAAGCAAGAGCAAACCCTTCTTAGTAATATGGTTAATAGTTCTCATATTGAACCAACATTTCTCATTTGATGTTAATTTTGCAGGACCAACGAATTGAAGTTGAACCAACATTCCCAGTTATTGGGAAAGTAAGTTTCAAAATATTAAAAATAGTAGTATAAATTTGGGGTTATTAGGCTAATAAGTTCGATGCTCTCCTGGGGTCCTGTTCTCCAAAACGGTAACTATGTCCGACATAAACAACCTTTACCATTTACCAGTGCTTGGACAAAATTGGGCCACGTCGATAAGACAAGTCTGCACATAGATTACGACTAGTTTCAGGAACGACACTGGACTCCAATAATTGGTCTGTAGTCAGTCAGTCAGTCTCATGTACTTCCATTATAACAAACCACTTTTTCACCATGCATTTGAAAATACAGAAGGCACCTAATTCTTGTACCAGTGATTACCACCAGTGTGTGGCAGTAAGTGAGCGGTAACACCCACTATAATGAGTGTGAGATGGGTGCGGTGCGTGCCGTTGTCAAACAGATATGAAACACTGTGGTATCTCAGGTGAGAATGTCACCAGGTAAGGGGTATTAATTTTAACTTGAAAATACAGAAGGCACCTACTTCGTACCAGTGATACACACCCGTGTGTGCTAGTGATGGTAACACCACTCTAATGAGTGGATGATGGGACGTGCAGCTTGTCTAACAATGATATTGAAATCACTGGTATTCTGGTGATGAACAAACAGGTCGGGATATTCACAGGTTAATTTTTCTCACAAACAACTGATAGCAAGAGCAAATTCCACTAATAATAAGTTTTAGTTATGTTTTAAACAGATTTCTAGTTATCCCCCGGCTTAAAGGAAAATGGTCAGTGTTCTGAATATTGGGGGAAATTTGGTTTAGGATGGTAAAGCTTAAGTAACGTAGATACATATAAATCACCAAAAAGGTGAAAAATGTTCCCATTGTGTGTAGTATTTTGCCCTTTTAATTTACCGCCCAATAGCTTACTCGAAAAACAATTCGACAGATCCACATCGCAGGCAAATGTGACGTCACAGTGATGACATCCATAATTTACGTCGTTGTGGACCATCATCTCGCAGTTGCCACTTCACTATAATTCAAACAACGAAATGAAACATAAAGAGTATTGTAACTTTTTTTCTAATTTTATTATTACTTTCATTAATCCATCAATAGTACAGTGTCAGCAATAACAATTCGAGTAAACACGATTGTTTGGTCATCACTTTGACGTCACGAGTTGGGCGCTTTTGATCAATTGACGCCGTGGCGAAAAATTCGCCCGTTTTCTTCGTATGTCAAGAAAGAGCAAAATTTAAGATCCTCTATTTGTTAATTAATCAAATTGTATGATTTTTATCGGGAATTAGTGATTGTATGTAAAATTTATGTAATGTAAGTCAACACTGAGCTTGACAATAATCTTGACAATTTCTTAAAAAAGCAGGGGATTTGCACAGCAGATTCTGTGTTCGTGTGTGTGTGTTCCATTTTGGTTAGATGACGGTTTTTGTATCACCTGTCAAATACTGGGCCAATGCAGCCAAACTGATTAGAAGTCCCTTGCCTAAGGTTCAAGCATGGTGTGTAACATCCGATTGTGGTGAGAGACAAGATCTTGGGGGCCAATGAAAGGGGCATTCTTTGAAATCTACCCATTTGTTTTTCCCACCACAAATCATATGAACGATCACACAATGGTTCATTATAAGCACGACCCAAGGCCAATTTTGATATTAATTTTCCAGGACCCAACGGAAGTTGAACACCAGACATCCGAAGGTATTGGTAGTAAGTATCCTAAAATATGAAAGTAGTGTAGTATAACTTTGGGGATTAGGCCAATAAGTATTATTCCTCGTCTTCTAGCTCCAAATTGGTCCAGTCAGTCAGTCAGTTTCTTTGTGGTTAGAGTCGAGTTTTGTTTTTTAATTTGTTTTAATGTTTACAGTTGCTCCTGCAAGCATTCCAAATTTTTTTTTAAAGTGTGTCTTAGGTTAATTCAAATTTGATCTTGGAATGAAAATAAGTCAAATGGACATAAAATGTTGCATTCTTTTCACCACTTTGAAAATCCAGAATGTACGTATTTCTGTACCAGGGACTATAAACAGTGTGTGGCAGTAGATGGTAACACACTCTAATGAGGTGAGATGGGACGTTGTAGCTGTAACAAGATATTGAAATCACCGTGGTATCTCAGGGAGAAGTCCACAAGGTAAGGGGTATTTCATTTTAACCTAAAATACAGAATGCACCTACTTCTGTATAGTGACTACACACCAGTGTGTGGCAATGATGGTAACACCCACTCAACATGCGTGTGAGATGGGACGCTGCCAGCTTGTCACAACGAGATTGAAATACTGTGGTATCTCAGGGTGAATGCGAGGAGGAAAGGTAAGGGAATGTATTAATGATTGTAATCACCTTCTTATGTAGACACATAATTTGTTTTTTGACATTTCAAGTTCTGAGGGGAAATCTAATTTTGTGATGTAAATGTGTGAGTTATTGCAAATAGGAGGTTTTGATTCAAGGGTAAAAATAGTATCATTGTGAGTGCAAGAAGGTCATAAGTGACAAACAGCTGCCTTGTGATACACCTGTGTGTTGCCATGTAGTAGGATAACTTCTAAAATTTTATCTTACCTTGAGATGTGGCTCTTGAAATGGTCTTCAAGAACTGTGTAGTCTGAAGAAATCAGTTTCAGAGCCCCACTAACCAAAGATGTGGCATAGTAGTATGCTATGGCAATTTTGACAATGACAGTATTGGCACTTAGACCTCTTGTACTCACACGCAGCGTTATTGCGTTTACGCCCCCAGGAGTGACAACTTTGTGAAATATGCTAGGGATTTATTTGAGAGCAAATGCCATTCCTGTAAAAACATAGTGGAATTTTGATGTAAAGTTATCCTGTCTTTCCTTTTTCCAGACCTATCTAAGCTTGTGATATGGCCTGAGACAAACAAACAACAATTAACAGTTAAAGAAAAGTAAGTAGACAAAAACTTATCTCATTTTTGTTTAGTCAGCATTATTATTGATGGGCGATGTGTGAGATGCAACTGTCTATATATCTGTCAATATTTCAAGGTTTATTCTTCTGAAAACCTCTATTGATGAATTTTTATCAGTGATCTTCAGGTGGGGAAACAGGGTTCTGTAGCAAATTGAACCAGCCCACGCAATTTCAGAATTGATATAGATATTTTGTAAAACCATGAAAAGGCCAACAAAGTTCCAAATTGGATTCAAAAACCCTTGTTTCTTCTGACAAGAAACCTAATTCCGTCTAGAGAGCCAATTTTGTTTACATCCCAGATAAGTTCCATACCCCATGTTTGGATTCTGGGTGGCACATACCTATATCCAGCATTATTTGAATGCCTCCCCTGGGATTTTGACTTGTATAGATTATTCCTTCTTCAATTGAAATCCAATTACTCTCCACATAATATACGTACCACAGATGTTTTCCATGTGCATTTTTTGGGTACTGTCTTTACATGCGCATGTGCGTATTGCCAAACTTTAATTTACTTCCCACTCCCCACGCCTTTAATGCTTATGACCGCTACATCACACACTGACTGAAGGTAAACAGTACTATACCATACTTCCAACTCTGTCAACAAAAGTGTTTGCATGATTTTACTGGTTCTCAAAACCCATATGTATCAACCTTTACTACTTGGAAAACACCCCTGTTTTTCTTGGGGGGGGTGTTTTAAGTGATAGCAATATCCACCTACCCAATCAATGTGAGGATGGAACACACATCTTGTGTAAAGATAGGGAGATTTCACTGGGCTGGCATGCTCTGCGAGAATAACAGATCAGGTAAGAGCCAAGGGATCTGATTGGTTTTGTGTAGTTAAGTGCAACAGAGATTTCAAGTCATCCTATTTTCTGTGATATTATAGTGATAATTCATTAGATAGACCTCAATAGATTCCCTACCTTTTATTTGGCTACAGAAATAAAGGTGTTTTATAGATGCTTATATTTCAATAGAAAACATAGCTGAATTTCCTCCTTTTGTTCCCTATAAAAATTAAAAATTCACATTTTTGTACCAAAAAAAAGTGTCTCAGATGGGGATATTTGTGATAGAAATTATATCATCACCGGTCTTAGGGCCCAGGCCGCCGTTATTT
This sequence comes from Ophioderma brevispina, assembly GCA_023653785.1. NCBI lineage: Eukaryota > Metazoa > Echinodermata > Ophiuroidea > Amphilepidida > Ophiodermatidae > Ophioderma > Ophioderma brevispina. The sequence continues at coordinate 9,479 of JAMKCH010051253.1, forward strand.
GGGTATCCTCGTTGCACCATTTATTATTATTTGGCAAATACAAGGTAATACCAAACAGTAAAGTAATTTACGAAGCGGGCCAAACCAGAGACATTATACATGGGAGAATCTGTGATATACATATGCAGCTTTGACTCTTCCGTGGCTAACAGCTTACATCCCTTTCTTCAGGACAAATTGTTTCCATAGATTGTTTCGCAACTTTGACTCTGGCACATGGGACTGACAACTTAACATCCCCTCAGATGGACATGGTGTTTCCATAGTTTGTTTTCCCAATTCCAAATGAACCTGAAGTGATGAGATAATCAAATATAGACCACTAAGAATCACAAATGCGACTTCACCGGTTTTTCCAAATTTTCTTCGTAAAATGCTCAATGACAACAATTATCCTAAATTCCGGCGTCATTTTTTTGACGTAAATGCACTGCTCTACTTTGGCGATTTTTAGCATGTTGAACAGTTGGAACAAGATTTCATCATAATCGAACATCTCACATATACTAATGACTTAGATCATAATTTTGTTTTGTGAATCAGAAAGATGATTTTTATTGTGAATCACCTTATAATTTTTCTTAGGCCATAAGTTTGTGCTTAGTTTGTTCTGCTTTGGTATGATAAAATCGTGATTAGGTGAGTTTTGAGGACACAGATTATATATCTAGTCTCGGATTCAGTATCTGGGCTCGGGCGGCGCCCTCGCCCGATACAGACTCCCCTTCGACTAGATATAATCAGTATCACCCCAAACTTCGCCTAATACTCAGTTTGAGTTTGGGCGCTGATATAAGCTGGGGAAAATTTGGGGCATATCCATTAGGTGAAATTGGGAATAAGCATTTTAATCTATCCAGACTTCCGTCTGCTTCGCTGGCTAACTAGAAACGACTTGAAGGAAAAGGCAAGGTACAAAACTTTAATTTTGTTTACTGTACTTTTCTTTCTGAAATTGAACTTTTGTACAGTTTTAAATCAATCCATTACTTCGATATCGCATCAATTACTGTAATACGTGTTTAAGGATCTGACATAATTCTTTACTCTTTCCTGCAGATCCCTCGTGGAGGCCTAATTGAAAGAATTTTAGGCCTACTGACCTATATACCTGTAGCCCTGTATGTTTATCTGTATGGTCCTTCTAACCTGTTCCTAACTATACACGGACAACGTATTTTCCCCTAATTTATAGACTAAAGACTTTAACTTATGCGACGTTAATTACAAAATAGTGTTGCGTTTTTTGTGTTTAGGAACAGTTTTGTTTGTTTGTTGTTTGTTTTATTTCTTCGTTAAACTGGGTAATCTATTCAGTGGACGATAGAGGTCCTCTGTTCTTCCATAGGCCCAGGGTTAACATTTACAATATAACATACAAATAATACATATATTACAATTTAAACATAAATTTGAAAAAGAGTAAAAAAGAATCTTAAACACTTATATTACCACCATGCGTGAGAAACCAGAGCAAAATAATGTGATTCACAGTATCACACGAAACATAATATAAATAAGAAATCATTTGAACTACATTAAAGATAATACAGTCAAGCGGAAAAGTAAGGAGTAGTTAATTGCAACAATATTCAATCTCCTATGATTACATCAATATAAATAATTCTTCAATGCTTACAAGATAAAACATGAGTAAATGGCAAGAATACCTAACTTTAACCAATTTCTAAATACAAATAAACCTTTGTAGGGTACCAGCCCAAGAGGGACTTAAAACATATATAACCCCTAACATGGATAAAATGCAAAACAAAATGATTAGTTCAAATAGATTTCAGACAATTATGTTAACATTAATACCCCTAAGATGAGTAGAAAACAAATAACATATTTCCTAAACCATCACTTTTCAAATGTACCCGATTTAAACCTGTACACACTCCTGAAGCGGAAAGCGGACATTTTGGTTTGCGTATAGAATTCCAAGCTTTGGCCCCCCGTAATAAGAAAACGTCTACCTGATTCAGTCCTGGGTTTTTGAATGTAAGGCTATATTTCCTTGAGAACTTACCTCGTCGAGTCTTGCTGCTTGCGTGTGTATACAGTAAAATAGATTGTAAGTGCATCTGGGACCAGACCGAAGAGCATTTGACACACGTAAGGCACAGATTTCTTGTCTAGCGCACCAGAGCCTTCCACCCAACTTTTCCTCTGTTTCAGTAAGATGGGGTTTCTGACAGGGACTTTAACGGATTGCCCTCCCTGCCCGGTTGTGCAGACGTTTCAACCTTGCAATAATTTGGTTTTTCATTTCCAAATAATTCTATCCAACGTACTTCAACTATAAGAACCGAATGTGACCATCTATGAGTGGGTATGACCCTAAAAATTGTATTAGTCCGATACTTATTTAGGTAACATATGAAGTAATGATGAGGCCCAATATCACCTGTTTGACAACGCAAAAACCATTGTTACCGTATTCCAGACTTCGTAGGCCCGGGCCGTAGCCAT
>JAMKCH010051254.1:0-10098 GCA_023653785.1 Ophioderma brevispina
GTGGTGGTGGGGTGGAATGTTGGGCCAAAGTGGACTTTTGTCAATAAACAACGGCCTTATTGTCACCAAAATCTCATTGAAATCCTACTTACTTGCTCAATACGATTGCAAACAGCATGTTATGACCTTTTATAAACTGTTGGGATATGTGGGTTAGGACGCTTCTATCGCCGCTTCCCCAAAGGTCCCTCTTTGAATCTTATTCATTCTCTGCTTGCAAAATGTTAATTTTTTATTACGAACAAATCAGTTGGTTGACGAATTCATTTAAAAGAACTTCGTTTCGTTTGTCCGGCTTCCCCTTCCCCCTACCAGAAACATACTAAACCTGAAATACACAAATTTTGGTGTATATGTGATTTTGCTTCACAGCCGAAACCCCTCAATTGTTCAGGGTCAACGCTGGAGACCAATCAATAAGGGAACTCAATGCGTGGTTGTTACGCCTCTCAGATCGGTAAAAATGCAGATTTTGGGGTTTCATGCACTCGGAGAAACGAAGCATTTTCTCGGCCGAAATTCAACCAAAACACTTCAAAATGCTCAACGTTCTTGAAAAATGTTATAGGATACATATTATCAAGAAGAATGTACAATATAATGTATGTATAAAACTTATAGCATCTAAAATCACAAAAATATGTAAAAATCTGAAAATATCGACCTGTTACATACTTATATCAAAGAGATTATGTCAGTTTTCTTACTATTATAGTTTGGTAGATTCCTTGGCTAAATTATTAAAAAGAAACGAAATCGATAGCTCTTTAATTGATAAAGTTATAGCTATTTTTCTGCAAATACGTGCATACCTAATTTCGTATGCATATTGTATGCAAACTAGCCTATATCTATTGTTCTACATGAGCAAATTATTGCAGATTTCACTTCCAATAACTTCAAACACTATATTTTCGATATAACACAAAATTTTGATGTTGTGGCATATTGCCGCTTTTTTTGTTAAATAAGCCTCTTTTCAGGGCCGTCCCGCTTGCCTAGTGGTGGCACAATACAAAATGATTTTAAACTAACCAATTTTATAGGCCATGTAGACATGTGTGTACAATACAAGGTCTTCATGGGTGAGAGTGTGAACCCGCAGATCCATGTTCATTTAGACCACACTAGTACTAGGCCTAAAGATCGGACCACATACCTTTAATTGGAGAATCCAACTCAAAATAATATTACAATAGTGGGGTATTAAAAGGGAAAGTATCACTGGCAATTATTTGTTGCTGCGGGCAGTCCACCTCTTGTGTACTATGCGCTCCGTAAAAATACTGCTTGTAAGCTCAAATGAAACACCATGGCTTTTAAAATGGGGATATATACGGATGGAAGCTACCCGTGCATCAACAAACAATAACCCCTACAACTGCGAATTGATCGATACGGGTGATTGAGTAAGAAGGCCAATTGTTGACCGTTTTTAAATTCGTGAAGTTATTTATTTTTCTAGGGTGTATTTTCGTAATTTTCACACATATTCATATTATTATTTTATATTTGAACTGGAACACGCTAAGTGTATGACGGATATTTGACTGAGCTGCGTGCATTATGTAGATAATTGCGTGTGAGTACGAGTTTGTCCACTTGGGTCCACCCAAAGTGGACAAACTCGTACTCACACGCAATTATCTAACATAATGCACTCAGCTACGTCAATTATCCTTTACATACCTTTTTTGCATTTTACCCAAGCCGGAAAACAGTCGTTTATATGTTCTATGGTCTGCTCTTCTTTAGTACAACCGTTGGTGTTAGTTTCATCCCCTCCACACGTAAGTGTAAAGTCGGCAAGCCCATCCGTATTGACATTTGGCCATCCAAATTCGCCCCCATGTCCAGCTTCTGTCCCTTCTGGTAGCCCAAGTTCTCTGCAAATCACATTCCCTTCATTCATTGAAAAACCGTGTTTGACAAACCTCCTTCCCTTCCTGTTACCATTGAAATTTGTCATACGGCCTTCAGTCTCGTCGGATCCACCAATACTTACATTTCGATGGTTCCCTAGTTACTGAAGAGAATACACATTGTAATTCGATGTTACTACTCATAATACCTAATTATGATTTCCTTGAATGTTTTTGGTGTGGAGTCTGGTTTGTGTTTACGTGATAACCCTTTTGTAAATAAAGCCACAATAATGAAATTAAATCTTTAAGATCTTCAATCAATTGCAATTCAATTTGCGCTTTTTGAAAGCGTCATTTTATTATGGAAAACCCAGAAGAATCAAAACTATTATTACATTATAATTAACACTTAAGTGCCAGGGCTAAAAAACTTCCGTTAGTGCCCAAGGGAGGGGGGTTTCCATGGGCACAAACCTAGATAACTCACTGTTCCCATGGAAGTTTTGATCATGAACTAACACCAGTAATGGTGGTCCACTAAGAACCACATACCCACAATGAAAATAAATCCCGAACTTGACCTATGACTTTGGCCATTTGAAATTTTCACTCCCCGAAAAAGAGTGGTTCGCACATTTTCCATCCTCAGCAACTCCAATATAAGGTTGTGAACCAAAATATTCATTCTATCTACGCATTGAAATAACCAATTAAAATAATCATTGCAAAATATAGAAAATATAGCAAAATGTTATACCCATCTTGTATTTTTTCTCAGAAACTTCAAAAACCACCTTAATTTTCCCATAAACTAAAATTGACCTTTCACCATTTTTACAATAAAATTAAAAATTTTTAAAAATTTATGCTATACAAGCATATAAAAGGGTATTTGATTTTAAAAGTATTACTATTATTAATAATTTCCATCCTAAGGGTATATATCTAAGCAAATTACCTCCCAAATTATTACGTTAATTTTTATTATAAAATAATTTCCTTGATATTTTTCACTTCCGTTAGTGCCCAAAGGGGGGGGGGTCCTAGGATCCACCTATTCATTCTAATGAAGCCGGGGCGGATTTATGTTTTTTTTGTATCAGGAGAAGCGTCATTCATAAATCAGACAATTAGCAAAAAACTCCTGAACATTTGATTGCGTCCCGAGAAATCGCAAAAATCAAATTTAGTCCTAGGGAACCCCCCCACCGTGGGCACCTAAGTGTTAAAGCTATCATGCATTGTAAGAAAAATTTACTTGGAGCCGGGGTTACAAGAGCGACTGGCAGCGTGCTATCGGCCTAGGCATTTAGTAAGTCCCGTAAAATACTCTATTCCGTTGACCGATACATTGTACCGTCTGCGTGTTCCTATGGCCACGAAAAATATGAATTATGAACATTGTCATGCGCAACTTAACCGCACGAAGGAATCGTTTCAAAGTGAGCGGAAATGGTAAATTACTAGTAATGTCGAATTTACATGACACATCTTTTTTCGAGTAAATTGGTAATGTGGGTCGGTGTGTCATTAAAAGCAAAGTGTAAGTGCCATTGACTATAATGCATTAAATGTCCCAGTACGCTGAGATGATAAACCGATTCCCAATCTTTACGGGGCATTCCATTCCACTAAAGGCCAGAAAAAAGAATACAACTACCAGTGTCATCATTAGAGTGAAACTATTGATTTTTTCTCAGTGGCCTATATGGATTCACAACAGTCACCTGGAATGTTTCTATTACTCTCTGAAAAATCAGTAGTTTTCACTAAGGATTCATCACCAACCTAAATATTGAATGCTTTCGTTTGCCCCGCCTTGTAGACTTGACACAGACCACACCAATTCTATTTGGCATTCTTTTCGGGACCTTTAAAAACAACGTAATGGCTGTGGTTTTTGTATGATTGGTGGTCATCTTACGGGTACAGGTACGAGTCCTTGAGCAAACCAAAGTCATGGGTTCTCATAAGAATCGCGGATTAAAATATTATATTCGATCACGGAAATTCAGCGGTTTTAAATCCATTGGAGTATACAGAATGATCAATTCCATGGCCTTTGGTGTGGTATGCTCACTGACCTCTACACATGGCTAGCGTGTCTGATTCGCCGATTGAAACCACATTAAGTTGCTTTTTAATCCTTCGCAATATGGCGGGACATAGGCCTACCCTGTTGGTGCACATATTTCACATAGATGTTCTAAAAAGATTGTTATCAACATTTCCTTTAGCTTGACAATAAAGTGAAGCCATATTGCACAGGGAAAATGCAACTTCCCGTGTTTTCAAATCGGGACTATTCAACGGTGCGCCATCCCGCTATCCATTTACTTATTACTTTAAGTAAATCGTCTTCAGAAACATGTTTAAAAACTGATTATGGTACATAATGGAACCCCTTCAACTTATGTTTCGAACACTGAAATCACAAAAATAGGAATCCCTATCACCGAACCCTTCACCAAGTTTGTCAACCTCAATGCGGATCATATTCACTTACCACAAAAAATTGACCAAATTCATTAGCAAGTTTGATGGAGACTTGGTGTCCTGACGAGGGGATTTCTATCCCTTGTGGAGAATGTTCATTAACAGCACGATACATGTCCTTAATGGTACAGTTGTCATGTACGTTTTATAATATCAATCTTTTGACTTTGCATGTGTCTTTTACTCCACGTTTGGCATCATATACTCTTCAGATGTTTTGAGAGCCAGTTTTGGTGCCCTTTTCTTTCACAGCGTCTCCTCTCTCTACTGGGCGTTATCGGATTGTTCTCCATACAGCCAGGACGAATATTTTACTTTCCGCTGCTTGATAGTAGGGGGAGCATGCTTATCAAGGACATCATGCAGGCCTTTAATTATGTCACTGAGTAATTCATTGACATCAGTATAAGAGTTTTTTCTGATGAGTCAATTTGTTGAGAGATCAGATGAGAAAGCCACAAGATCATTCTTAAAAGTTGCGAATAGTCTGAGTAACTTTGATGAGGTTTGGGCTTGGAACCTGTTGAGTGTGCAATTGCCCATGAGTGGTCAATTTAGTAAAAGTTACAGAGTCAACAGTAGCAGAATTGATGATAGAATCTTCCCGTCTTGTTATAACAAGATCAAGGATATGACCATCCCTATTTATTTCTAAACTTATAGAAAAGTGTGCTGCTTCACAGGTACTTGCTGATGTTGATCGTCATAAACTTGCAGAACCCATGCAATCTGCCTACAAGCAACTCCACAGCACAGAAACGGCCTTAGCGTACGTGCACAATGATTTTCAGAGAGCTATTGACAATCAAAAGGTGTTTTTCTCATCATGTTAGACCTTTCTGCAGCTTTCGATACTGTAGATACGGACATTTTGCTGCAGAGATTAAGCCAGGAGTTTGGTATAATAGGTACTGCTCTACTGTTGTTTAAATCATATCTGGAGAAAAGATCATGCCGTGTATCTATTGCTGGTGAATTATCTGATAACATTGAGCTCAAGTATGGTCTTCCTCAGGGTTCTGTTATGGCCCACTGGGATTTGTGTTTTATACCCATACCATTGGACACATTCTCCGTCAGCATCACCTTAAATATCATATCTACGCCGATGATATACAAGTATACATTGAAGTTGATCCTACAGTTCCTGGTGATTCCACATGTGCACTTTTCAAGCTCACTACATGTGTTTATGATATCAAACAATGGATGATTAAAAACAAACTCAAACTTAATCCAGAAAGAAAAGACAGAATGTTTCATCTCATCTTCACCTCACCATCAGAGTCGTCTCCATAATCGCTGCCTCCAGATTGATGACAGTGTCGTTTTACCATCTACTACTGTCCGTAACTTGGGTGTTACATTGACTGCAACATGATAATGACCCAACATGTCACCAACATATGTCAATCTGTGAAATGGCAGATTCGTAATATCTACAGGATTCGTAGGTTTATAGATACCGACAATTGCTCTAAACATGTTACGAGCACTGATGTCGTCTCGTCTGGATTAGTGCAATATTCTTTTTAATGGCATTACTCAAAAAGATCATAGTTAGATTACACCAAAAAACTGCAGAATAAATGTGCCGATTAATTTAATAAAACCACAGATCTGTTCATATTACTCCACTGACTTTATGGATCTCCACGGACTTCGCATATCTGAAAGAATCAAATCAAGACCCTTTTTCGTGTACACGTCATTGAATAGACTCTGTCCCCAGTACATGAAGATGGTCTGTGGTAAACAGACCACGCATTGGTCAGACCACCCCGCTTCTCTGGTCATGGGCGGAAATGTTTGATTCCCAAGACAAGGAAATGCTAGAGACAGACAGAGCCTGTCGGTGGCTGCTCCTAAATTGTGGAATACATTCCCACTTACATTACGTAAGTGCTCGAGTGTTGAGAGCTAAAGAGTCTGGTCAAAACATACTTGTTTCAACTCTCCTATGATTGTTAATATTCTTTTATTCTCATTTTGTTTTAGCGCTTTGTACAACACTGGAAAAGGCGCTCTATAAATGTTGACGCATTAACCCCCGCAGCCCGCGGCGGCGCAAGTGGCCTGTAAGCCTCTCACAACTAACACGGGGATCCGTTGCTCATTCAGGCACGGTAAGGTATTAGTCGGCTGACTCTGTTTTCAGTTTTGTAGACTTATGGACCCATCTTTTTCACATTAATGCGGGGTCACAATTGAATATTAATTATTAAGAACCATATACAGTGTGAATCTTAAAAAGTGAATTTTATTATGGGAATAACAGCCAATTTTGTTGAAAAAAATAAATAATTTTATTATTTTGTCATTTTGTCTTTAACATATGGATTTTAATAAGCCAACCACATGCAGGTAAAGATGACGTACGTATCCCTAATTGGAAAAAAACAACCGATTATCGTCATCCGTACGTCGGTTTTTGAATTCTGTAGGGAAAAGGTAATTTTGTACTGTTTAGACATAATATACAGGTGTCTTTTGGAAAAAAAATAATAGACTGTTTTGGGCAGAGGGTCATATGTACAGACCTTGATTAAAATAGTCGGATTTTATATATATCGGACGCCCCCGAAGAGCACACTGATATTTGATACCTGACACGTGACCTGTACTGACACGTGACACCAAACTATTATCTCGTTACGTGTCTAACTACAATACGGCAAAAAAGCAAGTCTTCTGTATCTCTTGTCACAGCGTAATCGATCAAGATGTGAGACTATACATGGGGTTCTGTACAGGGATGGGTAGGACACGATCTGCTCGATTTGGGCATGGGGATTCCAAACGGTAATTTATGAAACTGGTTCATGCATTTACTATGGCAGTCTCGAGCCCAAGGAAGTGACATTAAAAAAAATCATCTCTTAAACCTTTGTTCAAAGGATCTTAGTAAATCATGATAAATTAAGAAAAAATATGAAGTTCACATTACAATCATGTTCTGTTAAAATACCTGTGCATGAACGTCAAAACTCCAGAAACTTCCCTGCAAAAAGTAATCTCACAAACATAATACCCTTGAACAAACGCGCCACGCCATGGCGACAGAGCTATGCGCTCTTAGACATGCGCACCGATACCTCAATATCCCAAAGCCCTATTAGATTATATACACCCCAACCCATTGCAACGCCTGTGTTGTTATGTTATTTATGTAGAGAGAGGTCAATGGGTATGCTTCACATTCAAAGCAGAGCTGGAATATGTGTTAAGATGGATCTTTTCAGAGTAGGAGAAAAAGCCCTTAAACAATTCCTGGCTGATCAAAATGCAGATACGAGTATGGTAAGAATCAGGGGAGGCTGATGTGCACAAAATAATTCACCGCACAGATGGCCGATTTACATCGCACTGACAAACAAATGTGCGCTTCCATCATCCAATCCCCCCACACACGGCGCGCGCAACACTGTAGTCCAATGTATTGCAAATTAAATTGCCTCAAATCTGATAATCAACCTTCACAAGAACGTCCTAGGTATAGGGTGTCAACGCTTCCAATTAATACACATGCACAGCTACTTTTTAGAAAAAAAAATATTTCTTAAAAGGGATTAGTACGATAAGGCGAGAGAATCTAAAATGTGGAAATGCTGTTTGTTTAACATTATAAATCAGGATAAGTGTGTACAATTCCCATATAACTGCTTTATGTAAACAAACCACCAAATATTAAAGAAAATGAAGTATTTGAGGAAATTGGTCATACGTTCCTCCCCAAATAGACCATATGCAGCGACAGCGTCTGAAAATCTGCACTAAACGCTGACATTGTGGTTTACACCAGTCACCACTGAACAAAAATCAATGATGATTGTGTTTGAGGTCAACTGTATTTATGATCATGGTGAACAATATCACGCTGAAAATCTGTGATATTCACGGAGAAGCCCTTTTTTGATCTACAAGTCAGAATTTATATACGCACGTATAGAAATCTACAGAATAATGTAAAAGTACCAAGCCCCCGTGTCCTTAATTACCGATTTTCAGGCAACCGCTTGCATATTTCGCATATCCCCTCCATGCCAGTAACACAAATACAAAATAGACTTTTTTGATGATTTTTTCGATTTTTCGGATTAGCAATTGCTGCTAATCCCTTTAACTAATCAGGCAAACATGATCGTACTATGGTTCCTTTATATGCTTACCGGCACGGTATCACAATGTCTTCGACGTTCCAACTTTTCGCAAAAGTAACTGCATATTGTATCTAAAAAAGGTATAATTTTTTAAATTAACATTATACAACAGTGAACCTGGGAAGCGAACATGAAAAGTAATTTATTTCACACTGTAAATAGAATTAGATCCACTACTCTAATAGGTGGTAGTGTATTATTTCAGTCATAATAAAGTAGTGTTTATTTTTCATCCGAGCCTTATTTACCAACACATGCTATAGCTGATATTTTGTCCCTGTTTTGAGGTGGTCCATTTGAAGGTGCGATACATGAAAACCAACCATAATTCCTATGTTTTATTTGAACATATTTGGAATAATAGCACATGGTTATCAAGAAGGCAGGCATTAACCATGTGACACAAGAAACAGACTTGCCTGTACTAGGTGGGCGCTTTTTACCTTAGTTTATTCAGAATGATTCTGACTTGGGGGGGGGGGGGCTGCGTGCTCATTATATCTAGACTTAAGCACATGGCACAAACACGTGACATTTTCAGTACATGGTAATTTTGCACTGTATGTCGGAAACCCAGTAAATGTAATGTATGGTGTGCCATTTTACAGCCTCTTTTATAAATATATTGACCAGAATGCCGTGTAACATACAGTCAATCCCTACTTACAAAGAGTTATCTACTATTGAAAAGACATGGTCAACGTGGCTTTCCCATGACATAAATTGAAAAGGACAAAGAGTTCCTGCTATTATGTTAACTAGCGGCGCACAACCGCGCTTCGCGTGGGCTTCCGCAAGCGAGTAACCGGACGATCACTGAACAGTGGACCGGTGTAGAAGTAATTATTGTCCGGCGGACTCATAGTCCGGGAACAATGTTGAACAATAGGGCCCAATCGATTTCAGTTAAACCTTCACGCAACATTAGTTTCACGCTTTATTCAGTTAGTTGTCTATGGAGCCCCGGCCTGTGGCTCCCGCCGACAACTATATCTGCTTTCACACCGGTCACTGAACAGAAGTGATCACTGATAAAGAGGTGACAATGGCTACATCACCGCAACCACACACCAGAATAAATGATTACCGAAATTTTGGCATATTGGTCTCATGTTCTATCTAGACGGTGCCTATTTATATTCCGAAGGGTCGTTTAATTCCGAAGGGTCATTATTCCGAAAAAACCTAAGGGTCTTTATTCCGAAAGCTCTATGTTTCCGAAGGGTCAATTATTCCGAAAAAAACATGAGGGTCATTTTTCCGAAGGGCATAATTCCGAAAATACTATGACGGTCAATTTTCCGAAGGGTCATTGCTCGCGAATATAACATAAGATCATTACTCCGACATAACATAGGGTCATCACTCCGAAAATAACATAAGGGCCGTTATTCCGAACAATAATAATACGGGTCGTTATTCCAGACAATGGACATAAGGATCATGACTCCGAAAATAACATGACGGGCTTTTTTCCGAAGGGTTGTTACTCCGAAAATAACATAAGGGTTCATCACTCCGAAAAGAACACGACGGTCGTTTTTCCGAAGGGTTGTTACTCCGAAAATAACATAAGG
>JAMKCH010051255.1:0-10742 GCA_023653785.1 Ophioderma brevispina
CGATCACTTGATGCATTTCCTTTGATATCGTTAACAGAAGTGGTGTCACAAATCTTTTAACATTACTTTTATTCACTTAGTACTCAATCGTCAGACGAACAAACAGCTCAAATACAATTTTAGTAGGGGACTCAGGTCACCAATAACCCTTTGTTTGAATTCACTTGTGATTGTGTGCGGGCAGTGAAGCCCTATACAAATTAAACGGTATATTATGAGCCATTTCTGTTTTGGGGTTCCTATCTTGAACTATAGATGGGTATAAGGGTACAATGTTGAGTTTTTAACATTTCGCGTTGCAATATTTCAAAACATGGGCACTTTAAAAAGCATATCCATAGACACCTTTGACAAGAAAATAGATCAACCCTGAAATATGCCGCTGCATTGATTTCAGAAAAGATGACTAAATATTAATTGGCATTGGATGGACATAGCACAGGTTAGTATGGTTTGACCGGCTACCTCCTGCATAATTATCATGTGACCAATATACCTCTAATTAAAAAACTTATCCATTCTAAAATAATTAAAAATATAAATCATAAAAATCCATCAGGATCAAAATCTGACAAAATTATGAAATGAAACAGGTAGCACAACGATCCAGAAAGTATACTATAATTGGTTATAATTTGCGGGATTCGCACCCGTGTTCTCATGTGTCATTCTGTAGCCCTACTGACTATGCCCTTGGGAGCGTACTTCAAACCTGATACAAAGCAAACATCCATCCCATTACCATTATCATGGTAGGTGTTTTTAGCGAGTTTACAGTACACGGTTTACAGTCACAAAAATCCCCTTTTTCTTGACGTCTCTTCAGTGTGTTAAAACAATGTTTCATTTACTAGGGATGACATTTTTACAGTGTTTTTCATCATAATGTCGATATCAGAATATAGTTAACGTTTAAGGAAAATTTGACGGGCAGATTTCCCCCATCCGAAAAGAAAGTAATTTATAGTATACAATCATTTAGTTTTCGAGTGTTGAGCGTTCTATTCTACACGTGTGTTTCTATGGTGTGAAGCGTTGTGTAACTGTATTAAATTACACTGTATAGCCTCGTACCGAAAGTCACAGAGTCGGCAACGCACTTGTCCATTAGTATGTGAATGAACACATGTATCCCGGTAGAGTGAGAATTATTGTAAAAAGCGTGCATTTGCCGGTATACGGGTATTCGATCAATGTGTAACAAGTGGGTCCACAAAAGTGACGTTAACTATTTGTTTTAACATTTCACCCTTAATTCATTAAAAGATAAATATTCAATGTTCTTTGATATATATTCACCCCCCATGCCATTTGGCTTGCAATGTTTTCTTTTTTAAAATGATATTGTGTAAATGGATGGGGCATTTCTAAGGTTGATAATTCAAACTGTGAAGAAAAAAGACCAGATGTTTTGCTCTCCCCAGCGTAGTCCCCACCTCACACACTTTTTGACTTACGTACTCCGTTGCGTTTGCTTTGGATCTTTGTTTTTTGTTTTGTTTATTTTCGTCTGAAGTATGTTTGTTTTGGATCGTTGTTTTGTTGTTTATTTTCTGCAGTCTGAGCATGGAGGCAAATGCATAGCGATACGTAATAGCAGCGGCGCCTTAATGACGAAATGCGCCTTACGGTAATTTGTCGCAGTCAAAGTCGCGGACAACCGAACCCGATGAAGACGCAACGCAAAGGAATTATCTCTCACACAGATGCCAAGTACCGGCTATCAATGTTGAAGAATTCAAGTTATTTAATTGGGAAACTTGTGTAGGAGATATTAATTACTTCACACTTCCAGGTGGTAGAGGGTAAAAATCCCCCGACAGCCGGGTTTCTTCTGGCATTCTTCGATAGTGCAGTGGTATAGGACGTAGACCCAAGACCATCAGTTTGCGGGGTGTCTATCATTTGGGGACTTTTTTTTCTGTTTATAGACTCATTTTTTTTAAGTTGCAATCTTTCATTCAGCATATTTTATTTGACGATATATTTGTCCATCTTACTTTGGTGGTTTGGCATTCGGTGATAAAAATAGATTGTATTTCAATAATGAATCAACATGCTGACCACGTTTTATTCTGGGCTGTCACATTTTTATTTATTTTATTTTGAAATCTTATTTTTAAAAAAAATCTTATTTTTACCTCATAGCCTATATACTTTCTATTTCTATGTTCCTTTATGTTTTGTAGAGAAAGTCTTTATGATATGAATCGAATACTACTTTACTTTTATTGGTTGGGTTATATTTTGAATGCTTATGTGTGCGTGTATAAATCTCATGATATAATTATTGAACGGTTCCTTTTGCAATGTAATTTGCCCAAAAGATTTTATGTGAGTTGTACCTATAATTGTTTTGCTTAACTCCTCGATATTATTGGTATCTAATATCGTGTTTAGTTTTAAGATATGTAAAAAACGTGAATTTAGATGATATTTTTTGCATTTGCCTCAGACACAAATCATCGAAAAAAAATATTTGGAACACTTGATGTCAATATATTGGATCATTGCCGGTTCACAAATGGATCGAATTTGGGTAAGTCATAGTTTCTTTAGAAAGACAGAGGTGTTCCCCTTGTAACAAATTCCTTGCCCACTTCCCCATCAATCAATGTTGGTGGGCCGGGGAAAGCTGTTGACAACAATGACTCAGATCAACATTGAATTGGGTGAGAGGGGGTCAACTTTTCCCTAAATCGGTCAAAGTGACCCAACATTTTTTTCGAGGATTGTAGGCCGGTCTGACCATTTGGCTATTTGAAAAATCGTCCAGCTAGTGTATCACGTTATGCGATGACTACCGGCACGTTAGGTCATAAATAGCCATAGGCATAACATTAGTTAGGTGGAAGCGTGGTTTGAATTTGAGTCCCGTGTGATTTCAATGATTAAAGCATCACACCTATTTAGACACCTTAAGTACGTCCCAGAGAACAAGAAAAAGTTTGATGGAGAATCCCAGGGGTGGCAGAAATGAGGCGGCCATCTTGATTTTCAAAATGGCCGCCATTTCGGTATATTTCCAAAATCATAACTCGAGTTGTGAATGTGCTAGGAAACTAGTTTTTGGTGTCAAAACATGTATGTTAAGCACCCACAAATCTGGAAGGGATCAAGCTAGATTATAAAATGAACATTAGGGACTGACAGCCATTTTGTTTTTCAAATGGCTGCCAATTACATGTTTATTTATCATTTCAGTTCAGTAATTTCAGTGGTGAGTTGCATACAAATTTATGGTACAGTCTCAAGGTATATATAAAGATCTTTTGGATTTGTTGAGAGTAATAATAATTCTTCTGATCCTCTTGTATAATTTATATTTCAAAATGGGCTGCCATTTTTGCACTAGTAAAAGTCATAATTATTCATAGGGCTTTTAATGCTAGACGCTATGGTGCAATTTGGCTTCCTCAAGTCGTGATGTCAACAACGGTCAGGCGGTATTGTATTCGTACATCTAAGTGTCGGTGTAGACGTTTTTATAGTCCGCCGAACTCAGAGTCACCTATAACGTAAAGAATAGGGCACTTGATTCAGTTACTCTTCACGCTTATTCCTTGCCGTCTATGGAGCCCGGATTCATATTTTTATACATCGGTGTAAAAAGTCCAAGCTCCACAGACAACAACGGAATAAAGCTTGAAACTAATGTGTCTTAAGAGTCAACTGAGGTTATATTCTTCCCCGTTGTATGTGGGAGTATGAATCCAGATGACTATATCTCATGCCACACATTAAACGCCATTACTTTCATCAACGCTCACGATTTAATGGCTTTTGGGCACTGAATCGCAATGATTGTCACTGACCCGTGAGATTAATGCACTAGAGTACATCCCTTGTTCATAATCGTACATTGTTGTGGAATGGTCGCGTGGAGATGAATTCTACTTACAACATTACTAAACATTCGATTGAACTTCATTAAAGAGAATAAGAAATACACTGTCCTAATTTAACATGGCAGAATCACTGGATTACACCCTGTAGAACTGTACCGCAGTCTATTTTTGTAAGAGTCCATTTAAGTCTTTGAGTCTTTAAAGTGCACTGTGGAATTGTTTATTTGGTATGAGAGTCCAACAATGTTGATTTATCAAGAACAATCGCACTATAACCCTGGCATTGTCCTATATCAACGCAGTCAGATGTGGCAGAATGTGATGGTAAAACATAAGTGCACTGCGGGTTGTATTGGTATGAGTCCCCACATTCCACTTGTGCGAATTCTATGTTTTACCACGTGGTTAAAGTTTTCTATCACTGTTGGAGTTTATGGTAGGTATCCACCAGTGGATCTTCTGCGACCCCTACCAAAGGTCCACTAGTTGAATACCTGCGGGGCACGTTCGCAGAAAATCCACAGTCGGAGTATTAGCGCCATGGTGTATAAATAAATTTGAAAACCAATATAGGCCTATATATAAGAAAATTCATCACCGTGCGCTAAAACATCCGTTCCCTTAACACGGTGGAGTTATTTCCGCGCACGGCCGCCGGAAATCCACCGGTGGATTACCGCGCACTCGTGCGCTGAACCCCGTTCCTTATAAGCTACGGGGAAGATTTCCGCGCTCGGACGCATGATCCACACTGGAGGATTACCTGCGCACCATCCGTGCGCTAAAACATCCGCTCCCTATAAGCGACGGTGGCTTATATTCTGCGCACGGACGCAGGAATCCACCGGTGGATTATCTGCGACCGTGCACGGAAATACCCCACCGTCGCTTATAAGGACGTATTTTTGCGCCCCCCCCCCCCCCCGTCCGTGCGCGGAAAATCCACCGGAGGATTACCTGCGCACGGGTGCGCTGAAACCCCCCGTTCCTTATATGCGACGGTGGAGTATTTCTGCGCACGGGAATCCACCGGAGGATTACCCGCAGGGAATCCACCGGAGGCTTACCTGCGCACTCGTGCTCTGAAAACCCCGTTCCCTATAAGCGACGTTGGAGTATTTCTGCGCACGGACCAGGGAATCCACCGGTGGATACCGGCGCACTCGTGCTCTACAAACATCCGTTTCCACTTATAAGCGACGGTTGGCGTATTTTGGCGCCGTGCTGGAAAACTCCACCGGAGGATTACCTCTGCCGCACGGGTTGCGCTGAACCCCGTTCTTAGAGGACGGTGGAGTTTTCCGCGCACGGACGCATAGAATCCACTGGAGGATTACCTGCGCCCTCGTGCGCGTGAAACCCCGTTCCCTATAGGCGGGTGGAATTTATTTCCTTTCCGTTTCCGCGCACGGACGCAGGGAATCCACCGGTGGATTACCGCCACACGCGTGCGCTGAAACACCCTTCCCTATAAGCGCGGTGGAGAATTCTTTCTGCGCCCGGGCGCGGAAAATCCACCTGAGGATGACCTGCGAACCCGTGCGCTGAAACCCTTATAATCGGCGGTGGGATTATTTCCGCGCACGGACGCAGGAATCCACCGGGGGATTACCTGCGCACGCGTGCGCTGAAACCCTTATAAGCGACGGTGGGGTATTTCCGTGCACGGTCGCAGATAATCCACCGGAGGATTACCCGCAGGGAATCCACCGGAGGATTACCTGCGCACGCGTGCGCTACAACAACCTTTCCCTAGAAGCGACGGTGGAGTATTTTCGCGCACGGTCCAGGGTATCCTGAAACACTATTCATATATAGGCCAGGCTGAGATGTTACATTAGACCCCTAACCTGGAAGTAATCGACCCGTCTACGTTTTTGATACGGTCGGACGCAAATATGTTCTATAATATTTCCAAAATCCGCAAAAATCCGCTTGGGGAAATTTTTTAATAAGCATTTGAAAAAAGAACTATTTCTTCGGTGGAGAGGAATCATTCTCTAAAGTTCGATCAGTATTATGCGGCTCTGGAAAGCGCGACCACTCGCCTCCATGTCAGCGCTATGTGCCTGTGTGTCAACGCAGCGCGTTCATAGCAACATAAGGAAATTGCGTTCGCAAATGTTCAATTTTCAAAATACCAGAAATCTATCGATCCGTCCCGTCGCGCCATTAATATATGTTACCATGTTGACCTTGATTTTCTTTAATGTGTCCTGAATGTAGTCTGTGAGTTACTTGTTTACTTAAGGGGTATAGAGGATAATTGAAGAGAAAATGAATTCTGCGTACTGCGTGTCCGTTTGCGCTGCCACTTACGCACTCGCATCAGAGCGTAGAAGAGATCTTTCTTGGTTGCGCGTGATGCATGCACACTTCACCGCGAGAATGTTTGCGTTTTTTAGTTTTAGTTTTTGTCTCGTTTCATCGGCATAATACCAATTAATTTTGTAATCACATCCAGGGGCATCCCGAATCGTTTTCATAGATGTAGGGGTGCGGGGTGGGTGTCGGTATAGGGGTAAGGGTCCCGATTGGGCTCACAAACCGCCCATGTACCGACATTAAAACAAATACGACGCAAAATATGGGTTATGTGTCGGGGAAGTGGTATCCCCGGAGTGGTATCATTGTACGTTCCTAAAGGACATCGCCGGATACGGAGAGAAGGGGCCCTCTATAATCACCCCATCATTTTGAGTTTGGTGTTTTGTAACTACTTTATTCATGCCTCAATGTGTTTTTTTATCCCCAAAACACACATAGTATCAGAAAAACTAGAAAGTAGAGTATGCTGCGCTGGGGATGCTGTCTGGAAAAGCAAAGCTAGACATGTCTTCATTTCAATAATCCTTTATTACGTAAATAAGAAACAGAAGATTTTGCTAGCTGCCCTTTGTTATGGAGCTTCTAAGTGGCGCCTATATAGACCTTTTGTCCTTCATATGCGGCGACAAAGAGGCTACATAAGGCAGCTCTATAACAATACCTAAATATCTATTAGCTTATGCTGCTTAGATTTGGGATACATAACCGTCTTCACCCCAAGCAACTCTGGAATACACATAATTGCCCATGACGGCGCCCCACGTGCTATTTATATCATGAGCAGTCACTATACTGACTGAGTACACACAATCACAATTCCCGTGACGTAGTTCAATAGCTTGCATTCAACCATTGTAATTGTGCAAATACATCCCCTGTATTTTAGCATGATTCATAATAACCCATGACATTCAATTGCCAGCTGTTGTTAACATATCTATCAGGCTACTGACTGAGCCCTTGGTAGATTAGCATGCCTTACCTCATAGTGATGTGGTATGGTATGTATGTAATAGAGTGTTGTTGTTTTTTTGGCAATTCCATTTAAGTGTTCGGCCCCCGGAAAACGAAATGCAAATAGGTCTTCCCCCCAAAAACCAGAATGCCCCTCATACATCTTTGCTAATAATATACGCACATCCTTGCAAAGCGGCATTGTGGTTCTTGAGGGGGGAAAGGGTTCATATTTAGCAAATTTTATTTACCCCTTGAAGCCTGTTTATAATTTTACATAAACCCAACTTTTGGGAATTTATGTAACGTGGGATTTGTTGAAAACCAGCAAAAGGTAAACTTTAGCCTAGTCGCTTTATAATGCAGAACGTTTCAGTCATCCATTCTCATGAAATCTACAGAGGGCGTCCTTCATTCCTTATCCGGCGATGTCCGTTTGTGGTTTTTATGATAAATTCCCAAAAAGGGTGAAACATCTACCAAACGTCTGTTTCTGTTTGCCTTTATACAGTACCAATATTCACAATCTTCGAAATGAGACACACCACTTGTATGGTTGTATCAGACTTAATTTAATGGGCACTTTTTCGCCTGGAGCCAGGAATAGAGGGGAATGTTTTTCGGGACTTAGCTTCAAAGTCAAGACCCAATTTTTATAGGAACGTATGAAATAGTGTGGGGAAAGTTTTATCGGACAAATGAAATCCGATAAAACTACATCCCTTTATTCAATTATCCCACCTGCCCTCAATTACCTTATTTTATATTCCTTGTAGCTATAGGCCTAATTTTAAAACTATCTGTTTGCCTAATTATGAAACCAATGGTTCGCGATGTACTCCATACCACTCACTCACTCACTCACTCACTCACTCACTCACTCACTCACTCCTCACTCAGCTCACTCACTACTCACTCACTCACTCACTCACATCACTCACTCACGTCACTCACTCACTCCTCACTCACTCACTCACTCACTCTCCCCCGCCAACCACTCATCCACTCCCCACCAGAGTTTATTGCTTCCTGCTGTCACAAGAGCCCAATCGCTTGCGACTCGTACGTGGCATGGGTTTGCGCGTATTTCCGTGCGTCAATACGCAGCTATCTGCGCTTTGTCATGCAAACAGGACTCACTTGAAGGAAAATTGGCAATTGTTAGGTCCATTTCGTCGTTTTTCTCGAAACTAGTCGGTGACCCCGTTTTTATTAGTGCGCCGAAAAGATCTTATGAATGTTGGTCTTCATATAAGTAGAAAAATAAAAGCGTTCGATTTGTTTATATTTTATGCCTGGAAAACTACAGCATTTCCGGTTTTTCCATAGAGCATGTTACAAATTTTTGAAAATAATACCCCTTCTTGAACGCCTATAGCTCAAAACGAAGTCGGTGACCCCCATTTTTTATTTCAGATTTTCCCCCACATCAATTAAAATACCATATCTCCAAAAATTAAGAAAATCGATCGATTATTTCACTTATCCTCTATAACCCCTTAAGCAACATCAACCATTTACACATGCAACTGATTTGTAAAGAGGTGCAAAAGAAAATGCATCATCGAATTCCGTCCCGTCTCATCGATATTTTTTGGCTTTGGCCACACTAAACTATGGCCGAAGTTTCGATTAAAAGGCAATAGTTTTCTGATTGAATCTTATAATAGAGAAAATTACATATTTAACATCTCTTAATAATTTACCTTCGAAGAAAACCGTACCTTGGCAATGTAAATTACGTTCTCTTTCATTTTTACACACTGGCGCGACCACAAATACCTGAAAGAGTGCAAAGCACGGTTTTTTGGTGGGTAGCCAAGTCCATGCCGACAAGGTTGGAAGCCTTTCGATTGGTTGAATATCAGGAGTAGTCATAGCAACTCTGACGGGTAATTCCCGATACCAGGCCAAAATTAAGAATGTTTGGCCTCTTTACCGTACACGGATAAAACACTTCAAGCACTTCAATAACAACGTAATTTTTTATTCTTTTTGTTTTCTTTCTTTTTCCTGTTTTTTGTTATGTGTTATTTCTTTGTGTTCTCTTACTTATTAAGATCGAAATCAAACGAATATAAAAAAATAATTTTAATATTGTTTATGAGTTGTTTAAGTAACAATACTCACACATGACAAGAATCGAGTATTGAAGACACAAATAACACGAGGAGAGTATATTCGAGGAAGAAGGAAATGAAGGAATTGTATTTATCATTCGTTTTTTTTATCTTTGTTTCATTTTTCCCTGGTTACTTTGCAACACAATGTTCGCAGAAGACCGCCAGCGAGCGGTGGATATTATGAAGTTTGATGAAAAAAAAGGTAAAAGACGAACACCAATATTATATTTGAATATTACTATACTCTCGTGTCACATTCCTTTTCGCTGCGCCACGACTCGGTCGGTCCTGTGTACGTATATTGTTTCTAAAAACGTTTTCAATTTTCCTCGCTAGGTTCTATAGTTCCGACCCAATAGACTATTTGCACATTCCCCGAAATGCATCTCATCGGTGCCCATTTCCATCCGGGACCTTGTACCAGAGGTCATGTTTTACAAAAAAAAATTGTTAGTTCGTTCGCGTCGCCGAACAGTGCCAAAATTACAATACAAAGTACCTTTTGCCATGAAGTTAATCTACAAAATGTAGAAGAATATCTATTGAACACAAAACAATCCGAGGCACTTGGTGTTGAAATTCACGACAAACGTGATATTTCGATCGTACCTGTACCCTACTGTCACCGAACGACGATTACACAGCACTATAGTGCAAGTCACAGATAGAGTAAGTTTCTGGTTATGTTACCGTTTTTACGCTCCTACCGTATGTTTTTAGCCGACAGAGGCTGGTATAGTTCCCGGATGGAAATGGGCACCGAATGAGATGCATTTCGGGGATCGTGCAACTAGTCTATTACGATACATATTCAAACAAAATCTCGTAAGGGACCCTCTGATGCCAAAATCTCATTACCCCTTCGTGCGCGGAAAATTTCTCCACCCGTCCCCGTCGCTTTAGGAAGGTGTTTAGCGCACGCGTGCTCTGGTAATCCTCCGGTGGATTATCTGCGACCGTGCACGGAAATACCCCACCGTCGCTTATAGGGACGGATGTTTTAGCGCGACGAATTCGCAGGTAATCCCCGGTGGATTCCCTGCGTCCGTGCTCGGAAATACTCCACCGTCGCTTTTGAACGGGGGTTCAGCGCACTAGTGCGCAGGTAATCCTCAGCTGGATTTTCCGCGCACGGTCGCAGATAATCCACCGTCGTATAGGGAATATCGCTTAACTTTTTTGTGTAACAAAGGTGTAAGAGGATAACAAATCACAATTGAGTCACCAAGTACAACAAAATCCTTATCCTCTAGCTCAACCTGCTGCAGAACTTTCTCAAAATCATCAAGTTTATCGGTAGTTGAGTCTGGTGGTCCTATTGCCTGCAAGTTTACAGAACACATCCACGCATAACTTGAACACGTCCAGAACGCTTTGATGTGTTCAAATGTACAGATTTTGAACACCTGTAGAACACTTTCATGTGTTCTAACTAGAAACACTTCAAACACGTTTGAGTTTTCTGAACTAGAACACATGCAGAACACGA
>JAMKCH010051256.1:0-18422 GCA_023653785.1 Ophioderma brevispina
GGTGGATAGCAGCTGTATTTACTAAGCAGTACCCATCCTATAGTGTACTCTGCAGTTACCTGCTAGGTGACTAACAGGTACCCATTTAAGCCACCAGTGGTGGAGTACCTCTGCAGCTACTCCACGGGAGTACCTTCACAGGTATTCCCCTACCGACTGCCTTGTAGGCAGCACTTTGGACCATAGAGGGCGCCAAACATTCTATTGTTGTTTACGACTTTCTGATCTTTTTCAAGCTTAATAACATCTATATTTGAGTTGAGCATCACCAAAAACCCCTATATATGACATTTTGTTTAAAAACATATAACATATGTGACCAACATGTTAAATAATGGATAAAATTACTATAATAATCACACAGAGCTCAAAGCTCATTTGCATGGGAGTACCCATGCACGTACTCCAGCATGGGGTGACTAGTGGTTAGGCTACTGCGTGTGTACCTAGGTGGATGATTACCCCCACTTTTGCGGCCGGCTATGTGGTACCCATGCAGGTGGGTACTCCATGGCTACTTCACAGCTACTTCACAGGTACTTCCATGAAGAAATTGGTTGTGAATGTCTAGAAACTTGCTGGCTGACAAAAAAGGCCCAATTTTGGTCATTTTCTCCATTTTTGGCCCAATATTGCAACTTTTTCATAATTTTTTATCATTTTTTGCATTATAAACATTTCTTTTACAATTGATGTTGTTGAAATATACAAGAACTTTAATGCTAGTTGTAGAATTCTCAAGTGGGGCAGTTACCATGGCAATGGCAATTTACACCCATTTTTTAGCCTCAGTGAATGAAAAATTGGCTTACAATAAGGTTTAAATTGTGGTTTCTGTGGTAACTGCCCAACCTGATGAATCTACAACTACAACAAAAATAAAGTGCTGTTGTAAACCGGTAATATGAGTAGTAATAAAACTTATTTCCTAGAAATATCCCGTGTAAAAATTCCTTCTGGTGGTGGAAATGGCCCATGCAGTAATGGACAATATTTGACATTGCAGTCATATGTGGGTGTGGACAGAAAATGGGTGTGGGTGTCTGTTGGTGAGGGTAAGGTTGCTACTTCTTTGCTTAAATCAGTGGTCATATTGTAGACTGTACCCCAGTCTCGGCTCTGTCTCTGGGTTTAGAGCGCACTTGGTTAAAAGATAATGCCAAACTAAAAACTTGAGGATTTTTCAGCTTACCACCCCCTAGCTGGACAGTCCTGCCAACCGACTTGTCCACAGAATGTGAATTGCACAGGGCTCCTGGAATTAACACTAGGTAGGGAGTGCAATAATATTAATCCTGAAAAGAAAAGCTAAAAATTTTATTTTTTAACATGTTGAAAGTGATTTTTTTCTGAATGTATTAAAGAAGGCCATCAAAATTTAGGGTTGGGATTTATTCCGTTTTATGTAAAATTACGATATAGGCCTACATTATGCATTTACACTCTCCGTTAAGGTGGTATTATATAATTTTTCATCCGGCGATGATTAAACATTTTTGGCTTTTCTTTTCAAGATTCATCTCACTGCGTAGGGAGTAGAGCGAGACTGTACGAATCTGTAGGGAAACTGTCTCCAGTAGTATCGATTCACAAGTAACGTGACTGCATCACCTTGCGCACATCTTGGTTAATTTTGAATGCTAATCCGGGGACCTTGGATACGACCACAACAGGTGATAGGCCTATCAATGGCACGCGACTTATAGGTCTTATACGCGACCGCGGCTAATTGAATTGAATAGCTCCTTTATAATAAGTTTTGACAGTGCATGAATTATGCAGAATACAGTTTTCACAGTTTTCGTGCTTTGTGATATCATTTATGTGTACATACATTGTTTCTAGAACACCTATCAGAGTGCCCAAGTATGGAAAATAAACAATAACAATAAAATAAAAAGACGGGGAAGGAGAAGCTGAGAAATCTGAAATTGTCCTTGTGATTTCTTCCTCGTGTTTGTTTGTTGGTTGGTTGGTTGTATATTTTTGCCCTTATTGAGGAGGGGCTTATCAATTCTGGAAAAGAATCGGTACACCCGCTGTGCCGGTAAAAGCCTAGGCCTCGTGTTAGGGTAGTTAATTCTCTCTCATTCTCCCCCTCCAGGTGTCAGACCACTGCCGAGCTGAAAACTGTAACTCATTTCTAAAGGAAAATAAATTTTTGCCGAAAATACCAACTAGTGCCTCTCCCGCTGTGGGTGACCCTGTCGACCATATGTGTTTGCCCATTTGACCACAGACTTGTCCTGTGCCCAGGTCAATAGGTTCTCTTTGACCTCTAATGACCTTTGACCTTTGGGTCACTCTATAACCCTGATAACAAACGTCAGACTGTGCTCCCCTCCCCCATACCTTATGCTAACTATTACTACCCCCCGCCCCCCCCCCGGCATCTTTCCCACCTTGGAAGCGACGCGTATGTAATTAAGGCTATGTAGACCGCCCCCCCTTCTTTCATCATCTTGTCACCGAAACAACCCCATATTTCCATTCCATATTTTTTTTTTTAATTTTCACATTTTCATCAAACCCCAATGACCCCATATTTTGGGGTGGAGATAAATTTTACCACGGTCACCCAAAGACCCGCCTATTTTGGGGAAAAAAAATCCTCACCCAAACTCACCCGCACACACCCAAATAACCCCCCATTTTTTTGTAAAAATTTTCAAATTTTTTCACTTTGAAAACCCCTATTTTGGGGTAATTTGTGGTTATAAATCTCTCCACAGCCCAAATGCCCCTTTTGTTTCAGGACTTCCTCATGCCTCTGTTCCCCGAAGGCCCTTGGGTTTGGAAGCACAAGCCGTAACAACCCATATTATACTTTCATATGTGAGATCCATCCCTCCCCCCACCCGTATCGCGCCATATGTGCTAAGTATCAACCCATATTCAAATGTCAACGAAATGCAATCCGCCAGCAGTCCCTATGATCATTAAAAAAAAAAAACTATAAAAAAATTTTTAGTAATATAGATATCTGAAGGATATTCTGATCCAGCAAGTGATAAAATTGCCTTCATCAAGCTTCATTTAAGAGGCATGGAGGCACCGCTTCTTGAAATGGCGAATAAATTAGATTGGGAGATCTTTTTCAATTATTGAACAAAAACTATCAAAAATTAAAATGAGTTTATCACCGTAGAGTAATATGAGCAATAATGTACATGGCAAGGGGTTCCGATCTGTGACGTGAAATAAAATACGTAACCTAACTAGTACTAGTATATTTGATTAGAGTTCAATACTTCTCCTTCTTGCATATGAGGCAGCCTAAACATGTTGTAAGCGTTGAGCCAACTCACCCAGTTGTTTGTTGGTGTTAATAGAAATCTATGATTCAACCGGCGGGACAGGCCTCCAAATAAGAAAGAATTAGGGCGGGCAAGGCAATTTTGCTCAATTTTAAAGGCGAACCAGCATTCCATGTGTTGAAGAATATCAAATTTTTTAGGGCACCAAGCCAAATGGTAGGGACCTAAGGGGGACTGAGGGAGGAAGGGGTGGAAAGGAAGAAGCATAGGGTGAGAGGGAAACGGGAGGGGGAAAATGAAGGAGGAAATATGAAAGGAAAGAAGGAGAAAAATAGAAACAGGAGGGAAGGAAGGTACAGATAATAGCCGAAAAGGAGGGGACAAAGGAGGAGAGGTTGTTAGAAGGTCGGCGGGAAAAAAAAGGGGACACGGGGGGTAGGGTGGGGTAGGAGACGATAGGAAGAGGAACGCCACGTAAAAGTGGCGCATGGGAAGTAGAGCGAAATTAGAAGCTAACGATGTCCTTCTTTTCGCGTCATTTTAAATTATTTTTCTCGTCTTTACTTTCCCTATCCCCTTGTTCGTGGTTGCCCTCGCTTTCCCCTATTTGCTCCTCTACAAGTGTTCTTTTCTTTCTCTCCCCCCACTATTTTAACACTTCAGAGCTATTGTCCTTTTTCCGCCACCCCCGATAGCAGTGTTAGGAGCCCCATCGGTGCGTATTGCTGTTTAAACGACCGGCTCCTGTGCTAGCCGGGTTTAAAGTGTGACCCATGTCCTTGCGTGTGGTCGCTTCTTGCCATTATGTTATTCTGTCTTAGGTTGTATAAGAAGAAATTGGTCTGGCACTTGGAGGATCAAGCCAGCAGTATTCCATGTTCTGTAAGATGTTGAATTGGGGAACTGGAGAGTTTAGAGGCGTGTCGGCAGAAAGGGTCGTCGAGAGCGCAGTCTCTGGCTACCGAGTTGGTTGATTCTTTGACGGTGTTAAGCAGCAGGTGCTTGTTGTCCAGCAGGGCCTTATTCACTAGTTTGTGCTTCACTAATTTTGTGTATTGTGTTTTCTTCAAGTTTTCAGTCAGCTTCCTGCAAGCCCGGTAGGAAGTCAATTGGAGGTAGGAGGGAAGGCATCCAGTGATGGTTCTCAAGGTCTCCGTGAGTAAAATCATTAATCCAGCTTCTCTGGTGTGTGAGATCTGTTGCAAAGCCCATGCTGGGGGCGGCATATTCCAGCAGGCTGTAATACCAAGCCAAGGCAAGTTTGCCGCGTAGGTCGTTGGGCTTTCACCCAGAAAGATCCAGCAAGTCGCACATGAAGGGTTTTTTCCGAAGATACCTTGTGGCGCATGAACGGACTCTAGTCTCTGCCGTTATGTAAGCTGCTTGTCAAGCTTGACTCCCAGGTAGGTTTGTGTGATATTGTTATGGTGAGAGGCGTCTCCATTGAGGTTGATTTGAATCTGGCGATGAGCCTCTTTTGGTGTTGACTTGGATGCAGTAGCGGTGGCCTTGGCTTCACTCAGCTTCAGTTCTCCAGGTCCTCAGATATGCTGCAAGTAGGCCCATGTCTGTGGTAAGTTGTTGCTTTCTACTTTCTACTTCTGTCCAGTTGCTGTCCAGTGGAGGAGGGCCAGATGCGGCGTAGCCATATGTTCTAATGTTGGTTTGAGGTAATCGCGGATCTCACGTTTGAATGTAGCCATAGGAGCCAGTACAGTCCTATGTGGTACCTACCCTTCCTCAGACTACGCAGGCGACTACTCTGTCCATCAGTGGTCTTGAGAACAAAGCAACGGTTTGCAAGCATGTTACATATGAATTGTAAAAGGTAACGATCCGGGATGGTCCTGACAAGCTTATGGGGGGTCAGGGCCCTGGGTGCCACACGGTGTCGTATGTTGCAGTAAGTTCCACCAATATGACGCCTGCCTTACTGCGCTTTTCAAAAAGCTTTCCTCAATATCATTTTGAGTTTTAAATCTAATCCCTGGTGGACATTGCGCCGGCCACGTCGAAATCCTTCTTGTTTTCGTGCAGGCAGATGGGGTTCTAACGACGGGCTCGCAGCCGAGCCAAGGATCATCCTCGCAAGGAGTTTTGAAGGAGACACATCCGTAGTGTATTGGGCGGAGGGGGGGAGGAGAAAAGTAGTTATTTCTTCTTTTTTTCCTCCGCAAAAGTCCTTAGTATTTTTTATGTTCGTTTCGAGATATCATCTGATAGTATCTCTCCTCAGATCTTGGGTAAGACTGGGTTGGTGATGCAGACATGTGTAGACTCCTGGCGCCAATCTAGACATCGTTGGTCCCCTTACAAAACATCAGACTCTGCTGGAGTATGTTATCAGGGCCTGGGCCTTTCACCTTTTAGTTGGCTGATGCAGAGTTGAACTCATCTAGTGGAGAAGGGTGTTGAAAGTGACCCGTACACGCCAGGGGTCGACGAAGTTTGGTGATCTCTTTTTTGACAGAGCAAAAGTGTGATCCTTATCACTGTTCTTGAAACGACCGTTTGCGAGGTTGCTCAGCGATTGAGTTGGCAGTCCCTGGACATTTCGAGTGGTTTTGAAATTCTGCCGGTGAGACGGTTTATAGTCTTCCAGCCTTCCGTGCTGGACGTGGGTGGTTAGTCGATTCCTTGGACCGCTTCCTCCCAGCGTTTCCTGTCCAAGCAGTTTGTCAGATGTGAAGCCTTGGATGAAGCTTCTTCTTCCCCGTGTTCCGAATTCATGAAATCAATTGTAAGAGTGTCACAATTCCTCATTCCCAGGAATGGAGATATAACTCTGCGACTAGCAGCCACTGGTTTGTCTTCTTCTTGCTATGTTGATAAAGAGGTTGGCAATTCCACAGTGCTGTGGAGCGAATTGTCCAGGTTGAGGAGGTTGGTGTCGTGAGGTTGGGCACGCTCTGAATCCAGCCATGTTTCTTAAAAAACTGGTCCCAGTCTGCCTTGCGGAGGTTCCACCTTTTCACGGCTTGTTGGTACAGGGTTAGCTAGGCTCTCCTGAGCGATCAGTGATGGTCCTGTGTTGGGACTTCGAAAAGCGGTTCGATAACACAGTACGGTGAATGGAGCTGGTGTCCCATGTTTGCAAAAGCAAGGTCAGGTTTTGTAGACGTATTCCACCTACCAGAGTTTAAAGTGTCTGGTTGCTTGTGTCGTGCAAAGTTGTACACCGGATTTTAGGCCAGTCCTCTAGAGTAGCTTCATCAGGTTGGTTTTCCCTGTAACCCCAGGTAATGCTATGGCTATTAAAGTTGCCAGCATAAATGCGGGTGCACCATAAGTTGGTAGGGATTCTGCTTGGACCGATGGTTAGGTGGCTTGGTATAGAACATTGGGACATGAACACCTGCAATTTGGGTTGTTGCCCATTCCAGGTTGGAGTCTGGCAGGGTGAGGTTGCAAATTTTTTTCCATTGGGCTGAGTTGCTAGCAAAGGTGTCAATCCCATGGGTAGCGCGTCATCGGTGTTGTGTTCAGCTAGGGTGTAGCCGCCGATGTTCAGAATGGAACTGTCGGTAGCGTGTGTCCTCTGTGGGAGGAGAATTGCAGTAACTTTGTACGTATGAGTGAGGTGTTCGATTACGTTTATCTTAGCCCTAGTGAGACCGTCCACTTTAAAAGTTAGCAAATGAGATGCCTCTGACTTGACATCTTTTGATGCCTGCCCTAATACGGGCACGTGTGCCAGACTGGCATCGTATAGTTCCTCTATGGGGCATAATTAAAAAACAGTGAGATAAAAAGACAACAGTGAAAAAAGACGTGACTTTTAAAAAAGGACAACAGGTGTTAACTTGGCCTCAGTTATCATTCGCCTGAAAATATCATTTACCAGGGGTTCACCACGAGAGGTTGATAATCTTGAAACCCCAAGTTGTTCAATAAAAATGCATCATCCTAAAGTCAAATAAAGATTAAAAACCGATAAATCCGTGACTTTAAGTTGGGAGTATGCCAAACACCTGCCTGATGCCCAAACCACAATGGGCTCGAATTTCGATTGACCCCCCCCCTCCCCATTTTGGTTTGTCACCATCCGCTCCTAGAGTCCAATTTCCGGCCTTGTGCCCCGCTTTTAACCTATCCTGCTCCCCCCCTTCCTCCCGTCAGCCGTTCGGCCCAACGGATTTTGTCTGGCTAGTGTCTCTGATGCACATACGCACGCGAGAGACGTGCAAGGATACCAGAACCATGTGTTTTGATAATTTTGTGGCGGCGTACTTCCCCCGACTCGGTGGGAAATTGGAGACGTTTTCCCTACAGATTCGGAGGGTCCACGGGTACGTGTTGAAGAGTCATTGGAAAATGTGTAATTTCAGGCAAGAGTCGGCTTAGGCGTTTTCATCAGCTGTGGACCCGAGGGAGGGGTCTATCAATATTGCAGATAATTAGTTCCTAGGTTCTTTTGAACATGAATATACACGTGTTTTTGTATAAATTCAAATGGAGGTGTTTTCTCTTATTGTTTTTCCAAGAAAATAATCTTGCCTTAGGGTACCATTGCTTTTTTTCAGGTAAGGTACCAACCCTAAGATTCACAGTTGGTGAAAAGAGGTTTTGAGCCTTTGTTACTTTCGGTGGTCAAAGGTGTCACTTTAACTTCCACTCATCTGCAAGATGGCTCACACCCAGATTTTATTCCACAGACTATAGGAAATTTTGGTATATGAATTGTTTTGACAGCAGAGGTGTCCCCAAACCCTTAAAATCAGGCCTTTGCTCCCTAGGTAGTAGTGGTAAAACTTTTTTTATCTCCTGACTTCCGACAAGCAGAATTCGGCAACTTGATTGTTGGGTTTTGCTGGTCGGACGTGTTGGGATTAAGCATCTAGAACTAGAAGTAGGCGACACTAGCTAATGATTTGCGTATTTTTGTGTGTTTCTTTCTGCAGATTGATGATGATGAGTTTGACATCCCTGAGATTGAAAATGCACCTACACTTGAAAGCATTCTCAATGAGGTGAGAAAGAGAATTGTTGTTGCTTCAGGGTGTTATTGCTTTTTGGTGTTATTGCTTAAAGATAATATAATCAGTGATCAAAATTTCATGGTATGAATGAAACCCAGTCCTTTGTTTTTCAAATATAACATAAGCTATGTCCACAATTGTAGTTGGTTAAGTTAAACTACAATTTTAAATCCGGTTTTGTCCCCGCTAAAGGGCATGGCCGAATTCACCTCACACACAGTACTACTGCTGTGTGAGGATTTATTTTTGCTCTGATATATTCTATATAGGTTATGTCAGTGGCGTTCAGTTTCAAGATGGCTTCCCAAATGACCTGCAGTCAATTGGCAAGCCATCTCAAAAACCACTGGCATAATACTATAGACTTGTTGGACTGTTAGAATCAGTATATCATACTGATCTGAATATAATTATTGAAAATATGCTAATATTTTTTTTTTAAAAAGTGTTGAAATATTTTTAATTCAGTCATAAAATCAACCTGCAAGGCCCCGAGAGTTCACAATATGCATTAAAACATTCAGGCCACAGAGATATAAGCTGATTTGATTGGTACTCAGAGGGCTATATCATATTGTGTCCTATAATGATCCAATCAGACAGCTTGTACCTGTATCATTAGGTGGTAGTGGTCATCAGGGGTTATTATGTGGTTTTGCCTTTATTTACCAGCCTGATGATGGGTATGAGCCAGACAGCCACACAGGGCATCTTTTCAGCCAGGCTACTGAATCGGACTAGGGGCATTGATACCGGCTAAATAGTGGATCCGAACACCAAGCACCCCAAGAAACAGTAAGAATCCTGGTTACAATATGCTCATCCACCAAGGACACAGTTCAGTGGGTTGTAACTGTACATTTTAAATTGACATTAAACTGACTTGTGTGATCTGGGTATCCAATCATACCCAAAAAACAGGGGGTATTGGCTTTCGGCGAAATGAAAACAGGATCAGTGGACCCATTTGATTACACACTTTATTCCGTCAGAGTATAAAATATATGATCACTGATTAAAGCGTGTAATCCAATGGGCGCACTGAGCCTGTTTCGTTTCGTTTTGTCGAATATAATAAGCCTTGTATTTTCTAAATACATTGGTGAATGAAATCTACTGAACTGTGCCAAGGGAATTGAGATTTTACTAGCTTATAGTGTCGTGTCACTGCATATTTTTGTTGACATGTTGCCAAAATTTTAACATCAACAATGGCAAATGCAAATGCTGATTATGGTGATTAATCATGCATATGTCATAGAGGTGAAAAATATTGTATCTCTTATCTAAAGATTCCTGTCATTTGATTGGTTAAAAGTGCAGACATAATCTTAACTATGTATGGTTTTTGAGATCACATTGGGTCGAATTCCACAGATGTAACACACTTGGTAACTTAACTGCATGGTCACACATAAATTTATTTTGAATTAAAGAGATTGGACACACTTTAGTAACATTTGCTTTTGGTTGCTACAGGTGCATGCATACACATGCATGTGCACACACACACACAAACACACACTCTTTTCAACAAAGACTCTTGTCAACAACAGCACTCGTACAAATTGTATATACCGTGTTGTTCCTAATAAACGCCCCTGCTCTAATAAATGCCCCCTACGATTTTTGGATAAAACAATTCAAGAAAATGAGTTAAGCTTACCTAAATCGCATGATTTAATGGCCAGGACTGTCGTAATCCGTATCGTAATCGCTGTTGTCATCAATACTTTCTACAAAGCACAAAGTGATGTTCGTGGATTTCATGTGTATAACGACGCGACATCTAGACTCCCAGTGATCTTTTATAAACTGTGTAAGCCTGTAAGGTGATTTTTGTGGGGATTTTTGACTGTAATAAACGCCCCCTCTTTTGAAAAATGCACAGCGCCCGGGGTATTTATTAGGAACAATACGGTAAACACAATTTTACAAGCCTGGTGATCTGTAACTGAATTAAGTTTTGTAAAAATAATTTTATAAACACTTTGGCTGGTATTCTGAAAGGGAGACTAACTTTAGACCTGGGTTTAAACCAGGGTTAGTCCTACATGAGTGGACCTTTTCTTCTTTCACAATACTGTGAAAGTTAAATGTAACAGGTGAGAAAATTCCATATGGATGGGCCTTCTGGCTGGTATTCTGAAAGGGAGTCTAACTTTAGACCTGGGTTTAAACCAGGGTTAGTCCTACATGAGTGGACCTTTTTTCTTTCACAATACTGTGAAAGTTAAATGTAGCAGGTGAGAAAATACCTTATGGATGGGCCATTCCGGCCCCATCCATGAGGAATTTTCTCACCTGTTACAGCACATTTTTAGAGTATGGTGAAAGAAAAAAAGGTCCACTCATGTAGGACTAACCCTGGTTTAATCCCGGGTCTGAAGTTAGACTCCCTTTCAGAATACCACTAGCCTTTACCTATAATCAACCTCTTTTCCCTCTTTCCATCTGTCCCTTTGCAGGGTGAGAGGTGTGAAGAGGAAAGGGAGGTGTACAGTTATTCTGTTCATGGATCTATCATCCGCCATGTTATGCTGCGCAGTATCTCCTCACAAGTCATGTCTGCCACCGTAAGTTGAGAGAGGGGTCCCGTAGTTTGGCCTTATTTAGAAAACACATTTTTCAATACAGTTCTTGTTTGGCAACTGTGTTAGATGTTTTTACCTATTTAACCCTAAAAGAGCCGGGGGGAGCTGATTCTGCCCAGGATCTCGGAAACGGATTGATGAACTATCATATGTGTGGTACCAATGGATAGCTATGATGACCCTCCTGAGTCCATTGATACTAAAAAAAGTACAAGCATGCCATGTATGATGTCACTGTGACGTCAAACATGATGTCATGCAAAAATGCAAAAAATATTTAAAAAATGCAAAATTTGTTTTTTTCACCATTTTTTTCAAGCAAAAGTTGGATTTTTTGGCCATGATGTGTGTCAAAGTATGCATACACATGCTCTTACTACAAATAAATCAAATAAATCAGATAAAACATAGTGTAACTGTATCCTTAGCACAAAAAAATGGATTCCTGCTGTTCTGTGTAATTTCAATGGGAAATAGCTTTTCTTCCCATGCAGTGCGCGATTACGTAACGCCGTGTCATAACCGTAGGTCCGATTTTGTTCAAAATGGCCTTAAATCGATAACAACTAGGTGAGATACGACAAAAAATGTCGAGGGGCCCTCTATTGTAAAACATGCGTTGCCTTGAGATATAGCCAGGCCACAAGAGGGCACTTATATTTCAACTTTCCCCCACATTAACAGAAAGTACCTTTAGTATATATTTTGTTCTTTTGTAAATTCATACACTAAACATGTATTGGCCCACAATACCTTCTTACCCTAAACAAGTACTTTTTCAGAAACACTGAAAAATGGCTTGGAAAAAAGATGGGGGAGAGTCAAGACAAATATTTGCAGTAGTGGCGAAATACACAGGTCTACATAAAGACTGTTGGATATTTTCAATGGAACTTTAAAGAGATGGTTACCATGGCAATGAGGTACAATTAAAAAAATATGTAGACGAGGCAAAAAAAAATGTGTTTTACGGGCCCAACCGACCCAGATTTTGCATTTTGGAAGATGTTTTTAATGTTGCCAACTTCATGTAAAATCAGCCGTTTTGGCATAACTGAATAAATTTTGGCTAAATTTAAAAAAAAATGTTTGTAAAAATTGTTCACTTTTTCTCAAGATTTTTTCAGATTTTTGGGCTATTTAATCTTCTGGGGGTGGGGGAGGAATCTCCCCACTGACCCTTAATGGGTTAAATGTTTGCCATTTTATTCACTGTGTTTACAGGACCGAGTAGATGCCGGCACACCTACAGCGATGGCAGTATCTATGATGATTGCTATAGGAACTTCTCATGGGCTTATTCTGGTCTTTGGTAAGCATTGTGTGGTCATGCTAAAGTGGCTGTACACCATCCTCAGCCTCGTACCCACCATACACCTCACCAAACCTGACATTTTGGCATCTCCTCTGATACTTTGGCACAGATTCTGAAAGGATACCGCCCATGCCTATGTTTTGCTTTTGAATTTGCATACTTTTCAATGGCAAATGCCAGGTGGAAGGTGGATCAAGACTGATATCATCATACAACACTAGCACTAATATAGATTTTATAACCAAAAACTGCACAAAATAAAAAGAAACTTTTGGCAAGAAGCTTCAAAATGTTGTAAACAACTTTATATAGCCGAAAGTGCATCAAACTTTATTTTCTAAATGGCCGCTGCATGCTAAATCCATTTCTGTGACTCCTCTTCTTTTACAGATACTAAGCAAACAGCTGATTTGGGAGGTGTTTTAGTCATTCTACATACCAAAATCTTGGTTATAGGATCAGACAAAATAAAAAGATACTTAGAAGCTTCAAAATGTTGTGAACAAATTTATATAGCCCAAAGGGCAAGAGTTCCATATGTACCCCTCTTTGAAGTTTTACAAGTAACAAATTCTTTATTTTTGGCCTTAGGGTTAGGGTATTTGTTAGTGTTAGGAAAAAAAAAAAAAAAAAAAACGTATACCCGACGTATTGACAGGATATGGCTCAAATCGCACCACATTTTTGCTCAAATTTCCTTTCCAAGACCTGATTTGTCATAGTTGATCGTATTTTTTCGTGAAGTTAACGTATAAGAGTCGTTTTATGGGTGTGGCTTTTTGCAGTAAACCGTTTTCGCACAGTTATGACAGAAAAAATGACCGTATCATGAGCCTTTAACACCATAGAATCTATATACGTGTTTACTTTGCATTTATATAGAGTCGCTAATTTTCTGGGGATGCCAAATTATAAATCCGACCTTTTCCCTCTTTGGCACCAGAGATTCTGATAAGCGATACACGCCCATGCCTATGTATTGCTTTTGAATTTGCCTATTTTCAATTGCAAAAATGACCAGGGTGGTAAGGTTGGATTAAGACTGATATCATCATACAACACTAGCACTAATATAGATTTTTATAACCAAAAATTGCACAACAATAAAAAAGAAATTTTGGGAAGAAGACTTCAAAATGTTGTGAACAACTTATATAACCAAAAGTGCATCCAACTTTATTTCTACAATGGCCGCTGCGTGCTCCTAAATCCATTCTCTGTGACTCTTCTTTTACAGATTACTAAGCAAACAGCTGATTTGGGAGGTGTTTTAGTTTATTCTACTACAACATCTTGGTCATAGGATTCAGACAAAAAATAAAAAGATACTTAAGAAGCTTCAAATGTTTGTTGTGAACAAATTATAATAGCCCAAAGGGCAAGAGTTCCATATGTTACCCCTCTTTGAAGTTTTTACAAGTAACAATTCTTTATTTTTTTTTTTTTTTTTTTTTTTAACCAATTTTAGTCCATAATTAAAAAGAATTTGTTTCTGTCAAAAATCAAAGGAGGGGGTGGTACATATGGAAACTCTTTCCGCCGAAAGTGCATCAAACTTTATTTTTTAAATGGCCTCTCCATGTTAAATCCATTTCTGTGACTTCTTGTCATCTTTTACCGATCTAAGCAAGTTTTTAAAATGAGTTTATTGGAAGACGGCTGGTGGTAATCAATACGGGCGGTCTCAGCACTGGGAACTCAAAACAGACCTGTACCAGGTTACTTAGTAGTGGCTTGCTAGGGGACAGGTGAGCACGTTCTGGGTTCAGTCATCCCTTGCATCCCCATTCATCTACCCCACTAGCAATTGATCCACGGCGTTAACGTTTCCAAAGCACCTGGACCCATAGCAGCAGGGCAAAAAACTGCTGGCGATGTCTGTCCTCAATGTGTCTCAGCAGTTTCTCTTATTGTTACTTGAATTTAGTGTGTTTGAAACCACTGAGCAAGCACACGAACAAAACACAGAGGGTGTTGGAAGAAGGTCAACCTATCTATCTACCTGTCTGTCTGTTTGGTTGTCAGTGGTGTTAAATGTCATTAATCCACTTGACAAGAAAAGTGAAATTTTAACTTTTCGGGTGGTAGACTCCATGCTACAGTTTGTAGTCGTATCTGGGAAGAGGCAGCTGAAAATCCACTTAGAGGTGCAAACAAGAATTTCACATCAGATGTCGTAAAAAATCAAAGCTGATTTTGCCACTGGTTTTTGTAAAGACCTTTACTATCCAAACATATTCCCATCTGAAAGTTTAAGACTGAGAAAATGTTTCTTTGGTTACAAAAATTGTGAAAATTGCTAATTTTGTATAGGAGCAAATACGAAATTCAATTTTTTAGTTTTTTTGTATTTATATTGAAATATCAAGCCAAATAAACAATCAACCTTCCTCTCTTTGAAGAATTTCTGTAGCCAAATTACAAGGGTACAGAAATATATTGAGTGCCCTAATCTATATGAAATTGAATATGAAACCCAATATTGGTTGCTCACCAAATCTCTTAATTTTGGAGGGAAATTTGGATTGTAATTCCTGGGAGAATTTTCATTATTTTTTTGCTAGCCTGGGTACTGGTATTAGACTCCTGCACAGTCTGTGGTGGTATAGAGAAAGCTTGAAGATCCACTAACCAAAATTGTAGCTATATTCTAAAAAATTGGCACCCAGAACTTTGTTAGATAGTTGTACACCTTAAGTTGCTGCCAGGAATTGTTAGAAGCTGTAGAGGGGGCAATATGCCACACCGTAAATCTTCATAAAAGGGGCAGCATCTATGGCATAGCCTCATGCGAGATTAAACCAAATAGGAGGCCAACCTCTAAACAAGCGGCCAACCGCAACTCAATCGGATTCAATTCTTTGTGTGACACACCTAAAGCTCAAAGGCAAAATGGTGATTCCGCTTCCCTTCCCCAAGAAGGCGGCCAGTGCCCATCTTCTGTCATGGCGTTTGCGGCAGACTCCCTATATAATGTTGCTGTGGGGTTGCCACTCCTACCACAACACCTGCGTCTTTTTGCATTCCTCACATATGCTGGTACCCATTTATACTCCTGGTAGAGAGAGGCAAGGCAGGGTAAAGTGCCCTTGCCCAAGCTGCCACAACACATTGGCGACGGAGGGGGCTCGAACCCACAACATTATGCTTATGAGCGAGCGCCTGATTCCACTGACACCACTTGAGCTCCGGCACACGGTAAATAATTCTGAACAGTTCTGGCAGAGAGTATAGCTAATTATATAATATGGATGGCTTGAGGTTATAACAGAAAATATCGCACGAGTAGCCTAGATCAAATTCGGGCGAGTTGAAAACGAGCCTGATATTTTCTGGATAGATTTGTTCTTCACAGCTCCGAGTGCGATATTTCTGTTATCAACCGAAACAAAGCCATCCAATATTATTTTATTATGCAAGAAGAGCTGGATGACTTTGCAAAATAGTTTTAAATGACATATCAAAAAAACTACTAAAAAAAGAGTATTTGCTGGCAAGTTGAAATGGCTGTGCAATGATATTTTTGCGTATTTTGCAGTGTTGCGGGGTATGCGCTAATCGCACTGTGGTTATTGCACCCAGATGCTTAAAATACCTATTATCGTTTCCAAATAAATTTTCAAACAATTGCTAGCAATCTGTTAATTAGGCTGTTGAAATTTCCTTCAGATTACCATGTGGGATCTTACATCAGGGAAGTATAAGAACCATACGACAGGACACACACCACCAGGCTCAGCTGTCCTGCATATACAGGTAAAAATCATTGCTTTGTGAAGGTCGTGCGTTTTATTAGTCGCCTTGTACTGTACATGTGTTTGTTAAAAACAGCTTCTTTGTTTATATTGATCTATCTAATAAAAAAAAAGAAGTTGTTTGTTCTGTGTCTGTATGACCATTTTACATGTGCTTTGACGTATGGAGTGATATTTGGCAA
Source organism: Ophioderma brevispina (assembly GCA_023653785.1). NCBI lineage: Eukaryota > Metazoa > Echinodermata > Ophiuroidea > Amphilepidida > Ophiodermatidae > Ophioderma > Ophioderma brevispina. The sequence continues at coordinate 16,083 of JAMKCH010051256.1, forward strand.
ATGGGTGGTGAATGAACAATTTTGAGGGTTGTATTGGGCTTTTGAAAGACCCCTGACAGGTTGGTTTATATTTTAAAGGTCATCTAGAGGTCAATTTGCTTAGGAATGACCCCTAGAATAACCAAATTTGGCTAAATGATTCTTGACCTGAGTACATAAAAATGTCAAGGTCAAAGGTCACACACAGGTCAAAGGCCTCACAAACAAGGGGAACTGCACTAGTTGGAAACAAACTTATGAACATAAGTCTCTGCAAATATACACGCATCCACTGATATCGCTGGTTTCTTTAAATTGTTTTTTAATGTATTAGCAATACAACTGGGATCAATCAGAAAAGGCTTGTTTGCATAGTTGGAGCCTGTTGGAGGATGTCCACATTGTTCTAACACTGTCCCTTACTGTGTGTTTTTGAGCTTAACCTGATCATCATTGTTATTTTCAGTTCACCGATGATCCTACCTTAGCAATCTGCAGTGATAGCGGCGGATCTGTCTTTGAACTCAATATGAAGTAAGTCAAACTATCAATATTGTATCATTGAATATTGTCTATTGAACATGACTTCTAGCTTAGTCTGGATCTTCCTGAGTTAGTTAAACCAAAGTTTTAAATCCGGTTTTGTCCGCTTAAACGAGGGTGGCCGGATTCACCTCACACTCAGCAATACAGCCTCAGCATGGTGCAACAGCTCTCACACAAAGAAGCTGGACACAGTACTCAACGAGACCATGAGAACCATCACTGGCTGCCTTCGCCCCACTCCACTGTCAAAGAATCACACCAGCTCGGCAGACAGAGACTGTGCCTTTTTCTGTCGACACACTGCTAAACTCTCCGGCTCCCCATTCAACATCCTACAGACATGTAACACTGTCTGGCTAGATACTTCAAGACCAGACCAACTCACCATTACACCTATGACAGAACTCCCAACTGGTAGTAATCTACGCAAGGAATGGGTCACCTTAAACCGGATTCGTACAGGAGCCGGTCGCTTCAACAGCAATATGCACCTATGGGGGCTGCGACCATCTCCAGCCTGCCAATGTGGTTTTCCATCACAAACTGTGGATCTTATTCTCAATGAGTGCCCTACCTTTCACCCACTGGTGGACATAGACTTCTCAAACACCAACCAATCAACAGTGAGCTGGCTCCACCGTCTACAACATATTTAGCTGCTGCCTCAGCTGTGTGAGGATTTATTGGAGCAAAAGATAATTGACCCGATGCCCTTCCTGATGCCAATCTACAGTTTTCAGTGGTGGGCCTAACCTTTGAGCAACCATACCCACCATGCAAGGCAGCATGTGCTGGATGGCTGCCATTAGCTCTCCAGAGTTAACACCCTTATTGGTAGATCTTCTTTTTTCATTCTACCAGGGTAACCAGCTACCCTCCTCATAAAATTTCCTTAGAAACCTGATGGAGGTGTCGATTTAGCCGCCAACAACTCGGCCGTTCATACTTCCACCGCACTGTATTGCTTTGCAGTAAATTTACTGTAATGTTCCATCACTATTGCTGCACTCCTAATCGATTTACTGCAGGTCAACCCAGGTCACTGCAGGTCACAGGTTGCAGTATGTGGCAGTGAACTTGCGAAGGATTGCAGTAAAATTGGCGTACTGCACCCCACTGCATCTTGATGCATCACCAGTTAAAAATTTTTGTTTTTAAAAATAAATTCTTTCCAATGGCGGCACCCAGGGGGCGGCACCAAGTTGTTGATTCCCAGACTAAAGATGTTAGCAGGCAACACACACAATACAGAGAAATAAATGTTGGAGCTTGTGTACAGTTGTCTAAAGCTCAATTTTGTGTATTTTTTGCTGATATTAACTATGCTAATTTTTCCATTTCCAGGAGAGTTATGGGAATGAGGACATGTGAGTCAAGATGCCTATTTTCTGGGAGGTGAGACAAAACTAAAATATACAAATACCAAATGTTTGTTTTCAAGTGCCTGTGTGCATTGTCGTGACAAATTTGACTTGAAAATTATGACAATTGATAAACACACTAACAGAAAATAGCTGCATGCTTTAATTCTACTACCATACATTTTATGTGTTTTTTTAGCAACTATGGTGTAGTATAGGGTATTTTGTGGAAACTGAAATAGTACAAGAACTTTTGTATACTTTAAAATTGCAAAATATGTTGGCATAATCAATTGAAGTATTACTGTGTCTTGGAATGCTTTTCAATCTTTAGAAATCCCAAAGGTGATCATACAAACAGGGCTTTTCCAACTTTTGAAACACCCTGAAGTATAAGTTACAGTGATGTAGTGAGAGTAATAGTAGTATTAGTAGTAAACCAAAGTTTTAAATC
>JAMKCH010051257.1:0-10740 GCA_023653785.1 Ophioderma brevispina
ATTCTGCAGTGTTTTTAACAAAATCAAAAATGTACATCGTATTAGTTAGGTTACACAATAGTGGTACATGTACAGACTCTATATTTATAATATTTAGAAAAAAGCCCATATGGTTATTACACTGCATATTGGCTGGTACTTTATATAGAGAAATGGTTGGCTTGGTATCATTAGACATCATCGAACGAAAATAGCCTACGAAATCGACATTGGCAATGAATCCCTTTAAGAAAAATTAACGGTTTTAATAGGAAAATTATCTCAAGAATAAAATATTGGGGAAATTTTACCATTACATGTATAGGAGGGAATAACCAATTTTTAGATAGTTTATAATTCAATTATATGCACAAGTTTTGGCAATAAAAAGTTTGATGGACATACACAATCAATCTCGACAAGTTTAGTTTCAACAGGGGTTCCCCAGGGTCGGGAAGAGTAGGGATGGTGATATACTGTTATGACAGATCTGGTGGTGGCGACCGGCAGCGGCGGTTCACAACCTTGGTTCCCCATTGTGGGTAGTTGTAATGGTGATTCTTCCAATGGTGTTCCAGTTGTGGTGGCGATGTAATGGTGACATCCAATGTGGTTCCCTGTTGTTGGTGCAGGGAAAACAAAAACTGCACTAAACTCTACATCCAAGAAGTCACCATGAAATCGCAAGCTCAAGGAGACATTGGAAAAGGTGGATCCAATAATGGTGCCACTTTTTAGGAAAGACACCAGTACTCTGATTCTGGGTTTGCAGTACTCCTTCCTTCCAAACTAAAACTGGGGTCACTCTCCTGAGGGGTTACTGTCATCAATGCGCGAGGTTCGAATGTCCCGAACCAAATCATTTTCAGTGCCCGATATAGTGTATTCTCTGTAGACATCCTCCCAGAGATTTAACTACTGCCATGTAATAGCCAAGCTATTCATTGAGGACCAGCAGTGCTACAGTAGTGAATTCAAGCCACACATTTTTTGAGGAATAATCCATCTATACACCCATTTATACAGGATACTGTATCTGTTCAGCTTATCATATGAATCAAGGTGCCCACGGAAGTGATTGGACTAATATGTTCGAAGCTTTAACTTTTGTATTAACTTTTCTGTTTCTCGTCCTACTGGATAATTTAAAATGCAAAAGAATATTCGAATCCCCTCCGTTTGGAATCTCGCAGATTGTGTTAGTACATTTCTCATGCATTTTGTTGGGACTTCATTCCGACCAAATTCAGATAACATCAGTAAATGTTTACTATATTTTCTGCGAAAAAGACCCAGTCCCCTTAGTAACCATTTTTCAATGACGAATGGACAATTCAGGCCAGCATGGCTACACTCATCCACAATATCCTTATAAAGGAAGCCATCTCAATCAAGTAGTAAGTCTAATTTTTTTCCCCCTCCTTCCACTTTTTCTTTCTCCAATCATAGATGTATCGTATCTGCGAAAAAAAAGGTAAAAGAACACAAAATTCAGTGGGAAGTTACAACTCAAACACTCAAAAACTAAAAAGTTCAAGGTGTTATTTTCGAACTACCACACTATCACCTGTTGTGGTCGCAAGTCTCATGAATTACATGGATTGCATATGGAATCACACCACTAAATATAACCACCCCATAGACTTGTTACAAAAGGACCCTCTCATCAACATCAATTTATCGGAGCTGGTTATTGTTCAAAACTAGATTTTTTGGAAGATTAGACCATAGTCTTCAATAAAATGAAAAAGTCATATGAGAAGGCTGATTATTAGAGCTACAGTAGCATCAAAGAATCTGCATGTTTACAAGAAACGCTACCACACATAGTTCCCCCAAAACCTCAGAAGATTTTACAAAAATGGCACAGAAGAAAAAAATATGTACCAACCAATTGGTGTGTTACTAGTCCAAACAGAATGATTACATTTCAAATTTCATTTAAAACACAAAGCGTACCCAAAAAAATTTTGTGATCCTAATGTAGGCAAAGTGGGCCACATTTCAGATGCCAACCTTCTGTCTAGGCCGCGATACCGTCGTGCGACATCCAGTTTATTAGGTGTGGCGATTCCTGAAGAGACTGGAAAATTCTGAAGGACACCATATTTAAATATTGAATGTTTATTCATCAGTTACAAGCCATTGTAAGCCAAAATCTAGTAGGACCAGAATGCATGAGTAAAAGCTGCTCCGCAGCAATGTTCTTATTTTGCTATCTGCATGACGATAGCACATTTGTGCAAGCAAAATAGGTGTGGAATAAAGTGCCTTGCCAAAAGTGCACAAAACAGTGGCCTCAGCAGAGCTCGAACCCGCAACCTTCAGATAATTAGTCGGCCGTCATATCCACTGGACCACATGTGCCCTTCTAGCAGTTAAATTGGTGTATTTTACCCAAAATGGCCTAAAAAGCACCCAATTATGCAATTTTTAGTAATTTTTGGTGAATATTAACACATCACTGTACAACTTTTCTTCTGTGATTAACTCACTGAAATAGAATTCTAATCGATCACATCACACCATGGATAGAATTGTGTGCTGTTTAAACTTTCAGTATTTTTGAGCCATATTTTTTTGTTTTCAAAATGTTCAAATTTCTCCATTTTTGTGTGGTCTGCTAGAGGGCACATAGGGATTGCTTTGGCAGTGAGTCTGTCTGTGTGTGTATCTGTGGTCAAAATGTTAACCCTAAACATAATTGCCTGTTTCCACATACATGCACACATTTTCATGCCACTTGCTTGTAAAGGTTCTTGGGTAGTGCCCAACAGTTACCCTTCTCACAAGTGGGTTCAAAGGTCATTAGAGGCCATTTCCCAAAATGGTCAGAATTATAAAATTGCTTGGTATATCCATATTTGTTGATACAATGGCCTAATGTGGGATACATCTTTGATACAATGGTCCTTGGGTATTGTCCCACATGTTGGTGACATCATATGACCTTGGTGACCTCATGTGACCTTTGTCCCCTTTTCCAAATCGCGACGGCAGAAGACACATGCGTTCTGTGAATGCTGTATTTTTTACATATCATGTATTTTATTTTTTTCAATTTTTTAAATTCAAAATAAACCCCAACAGCAGTTCTTCAAAAATAACTGTTACTCAAAGTTTTATTTAAAAAAATAAATTATATTTCCAGTAATTAAGGCCCTTAAGTATTTATTTAATTCCAATATAAGACTAAAAGTACATCTATGCCAATTAATTTGGTACAAATACTCATTATAAAGCTCTGAAATTCATTAGATAAAAACTGACACGTGTTCAAATGAACTGCAAAACACTTTTAATCATCTCTTACATTGTCGGCCATCTTTTATTTTATATGTGAGCCCAAGATAATGAAGGATATCAATTAAATATGTTCAAAACGAATCCACATAGTTTCAAAGTACTGTTGCATGCATGCTGCTTACGATATAAAACTGAAAAATTAAAATAATAACATACAGAGAGTGGAAGAGGAAAGAGGGTGGAAAGAGAAAAGGGGCTGTTGTTTATGCTTCCCATTAGTCACAATATAAGCCCACACACACACACATACACATCTCTGAATGCATACCAACATTAACCTACCTTTTCAGATTGTTCTAATAGCTTGGTTACCTTATTGCTCAGCAGCAATTGTTGAGATGCTCAACATTTAAAAGTGTTAGGGGGTAACCTTTTGGCAAGGCCTGCCAATTCTTCTTTCTCCACTTCTTCCAAAAGCTCCATCATCGCCAATGCATGGGGGTCGTCTGAGGAGAGAAATGCATTGGAAGGAGGATACTCGCTTGTAGGATTATCAGGATTCATAGTATTTGTTTTGATATAATGGCATTGTTCTGTTTGTTTGCTAGATAAGAAAAGGAAAATCAAAAGATATTAGTCTATATTCTAGTGATCTAAAATATATTTTAACTCTGAAATCTTCATTGTCTTACCCTTTAGACAGGGTGCCTGTAGACCTACTTGTGGTTCGCATTAATTCAGTCTGAGAACACCTTTAAATTTTAGGGTGGCAGGTAATATCTCAACCATGAGCGATTTATAGTGACAAAAAGTTCTTCATGCAGTGGCATAACCAGAGGGGCAGGGGCTTCCCCCCTATGGGGAATCTTGCACCCCCTGTTGAATTCTGCACACGTGCCCAATTGACAGTGAAAATTACATACCACTTGAGTTACAATAAGTCATCTACCAAGGACCACAGTTCAGTGGGTTGTACTTGTACATACATTGAAGAATCACCTTGTGTTGATAGGGTTATTATATATCATACCCAAAAACAGGGGTGTCTTTTTAAATACCTTGGTGAATGAAAGCTACTGAACTGTGCAAGGGAATTGAGATTTCCCTAGCTCTAGGGGGGGACTATACTAACAAAGTTTTAATATATGCTTCCCAAAAAATGTGCCCCCACCCACACACCCAAAAAAAGTGATCTATGTACTGTATAAATGCTTTGCGACTTGCATGTGAACATTAATGACAATGTCCTTATCATGTAGTTGATATGGTAGCCTTGCACCTTGAGTACTTCAGCCAATGGAGCAACTCACACAGTCACCCTGTATTCTGAAATTTTTTTTCTCACTTGGGAATAATCCCGTGTGAATTTGAGCTAATTTGCTGCTTACCGATTGTTTTATCAAATTGCATCGTGTGCACTGATAAAATTGGGAAGCCATGTGTCCCAACATAGGCTCTCCGCTTACCGATTGTCTATTAAATTGTATGAATGACTGACAAATGTGGAGTATTGTGACCAACATAGCTCTTCTGTGCTGTAAAACAGTATGATTCAGATATCTGGCCAGTAATATAGTGCCTGGGACTGGACTTAATGTGGAGTATTGTGACCAACATAGCTCTTCTGTGATTTAACAACAGTATGATTAGATGCCTGGCTAGTAATATAGTGCCTGGACTGACAAATGTGGAGCATTGTGTCCAACTAGCTCTTTTGTGCTGTAACAAAACTGTTGATTAGATTCCCTTGCTAGTAATATCGTGCCTGGACTGACACATTGGAGCATGGTTTCCAACACTAGCTCTTCTGTGCTGTACCAACACTGTGATAAGATGCCTGGCCAGTACTATAGTTCCTGGACTGACAAATATGGAGTCATTGTGTTCTAACATAGCTCTTGTTTTTCTGTGCTGTATAACACTATATTCAGATGCCTGGCATACAGTGTGGATGGGTTATGGGTTCTCCCAACACCTGCAATGGAAATAGATAAGTCATTTAGAGTGATTTCAAGAAATAAATGTTAACATTCTTTAAAAAAAGATTAAGATAGTGCATGTCAAGTTTTCATATGATAGACACACAGATTAGATTTGTCTCATTGATCAGTATCAATAAGATGAATAACAGTAGTCCCACAATGACATTGCTTCCATTGGCAGTTTGTGTACAGGTTGCCATGTGGATCGTTAGAGATGAAACGCTCTAAAATGCAAGTTTGTGATCAGTACTGTCAATTTAGCCATGTTTCAGCACTAAACGACCCAATAAGTACCTGTCCAAAAAACCTCCATTGGAAAGCAATGCATTGGTGGGAAGATATTGAAAATCTTCTTTAGTATCCATAGTAATAATAGTAAATGGTCCTTTTTTGTAACTATAGTCATGCGAATGTGGAATTCCAAGCACGGAATGTTTCGATAGTTCTTGTCTCTTTTGTGTGGAGCGACCATACTCAGTCAACCTGTAGTATGAACGTTTGCTTTCTCACTTTGGCATACATCAGGACAGTCTGAATTTACTGCTACCGATTGTTTCTTTAAATTGTATGCCTGGACTGGCAAAATGTGGAGCCATTGTGACCGACATAAGCTCTTCGTGCTGAAACAACACTCTGATTAAGATTTGCCTGGCTGCTCATAGTAATCTAGTGCAGACTGACAAATGTGGAGTAGTTGAGCATTGTGTCCAACATAGCTCTTCTGTGCTGTAACAACACGATGATTAAAGACTTGCCTGGTAGTAATATCGTGGCCTGGACTGGCAAATGTGGAGCATTGTGTCCAACATAGCGTCTTCTGTGCTGTAAAACCACTATGATTAAGAGCCTGGCCCGTAATATGTGCCTGGACTGACAAATGTGGAGTATTGTGACCAACATAGCTCTTCGGTGCTGAAAACACTATGATTAATTTAAATGCCTGGCTCGGTAATATAGTGCCTGGACGGACAAATGTGGAGCATTGGGTCAACATAGCTCTTCTGTCGCTGTAACAACACTATGATTAAGATGCCTGGCCAGTAATATAGTGCCTGGACTGACAATGTGGAGTATGGTGACCAACATTCGTCTCTGTGCTTGTGTAACAACACTATGATTAAGATGCCTGGCCTAGTAAGATAGGGCATGGACTGACAATGGGAGCAATTTTTTGTGTGTCCAACATGCTCTCTGTGCTTTGTAACAACACTATGATTAGATGCCTGGCCAGTAATATAGTGCCTGGACTGACAAATGGGAGTATGGGACCAACATAGCTTTATGCTTGCTGTAACAACACTAGGATTAAGATGCCTGGATAGGAATATAGTGACTGACTGACAAATGTGGCGCATGTGTGTCAACACATAGCTCTTCTTGCGTAAACACACACTATGATTAAGTGCATTGGCCAGAATATAGTGCCTGGTGGACTGACAAATGTGGAGTATTGTGACCAACATAGCTCTTCTGTGACTGTAACAACACTATGATTAAGATGACCGGCTAGTGAATTAGTGCATGGACGAAAATGTGGACATTGTGTCCAACATAGCTCTTCTGTGCTGTAATAACATTTCTGATAAGAGCCTGGCCAAGTAATATAGATGCCTGGAATGGAATTCCAAATCCTAAACAATTATTCGAAAAGAAGGGAAGCAAGTACCCGTACTCTTACACACTACTTGACATCTACACACACATTTACACATTAAAACAACACCCACAAAAGTCATGTAAAAGTCAGAGTCCAAGTTCCATGAAATTAGTCAAAGTCAATCCTAGTCCTTGAATAGTCAGCAGCTGGCGGGTGTGGGTGGTATGTCTTCTCCTCTGCATGGCTGAGCTTTGTTCCATAGGTAGGTAATTTTTCAAGAATTCTCACGTTATGTGCGTGACGATATAAGTGTTCCAAAACAACTTCACGGCTCCTAGTCCCCTACGAGACGGGGCCAGTTGTTTCATGTTGATCGCGGAAAGCTTCCCAATCAGGTTTTCGTTCGCGTGCTAGGCTTCCCCTGCCTCACTAAAGAAATCCGGGATCACTTGCTTGTACGGGATTCAATGTCACTGTAATGAATGGTGATCATTGCTGGCTCCAGGTGCAAATGTGACGGCTAATGGTGCAGCGTTGTCGACGGTTGTAGAGCCAGATGTCTCCTCCAGAAACTGCTGCAACTCCTCCATGGATGGAATGTCTATAGACGCTGATGCAGGTGCTGTTTCTGCTCCGTTCGGAAGGTCTGCACCAGGGTCTACATCTATATCGCTGGCACAACGGCTGCTTCAGATGGATAATTGGCTTGAGATGTTTCAACGGCGCTGCTGGACACAGGAATAGTAACGCTCATATCCATCACAGTTGAGGTAGTAGCAGTAGAAGAAATTGTTGAAGGCCCGGCTCTCTTCGGTGCAGCATTTGCAAAAATCAGCAAATGCAAATTATGTATTCAATATTTTTTTTTATGTAAACAACAGTTAGTTGCATTTACGACTGCACGGTGTCATATGTATACTGTAAGCCTTTGGCGAGTAATAATGAAAAGCAACAGCGAATTGACGGACACCATCGTCATAGCGAGAACCGGTAGATTAGCTAGCATTTTACTTCATTTGATATTAGGTTTAGCGAAGTCTCAGAAAATTTGTTCTGACATGACAGAAAATGTTTGAGCATCGATTATCTCATTTTCTCATAAATCTAACAAATATTTGGCTTTTTCATATCTTTGCTTTAGTTGCCTCGCATTTTTAGATGGTCTACTTTTTTCTTCCAGTTCTATTTTCCTTTTTGTGTGGATCAAGCCATGTGCACCTTCATCACCCACTGCACCTAAGTCAAACATGGTGTATTGGTGATCTTGATTATCATGACAATTGAATTCTGTCTGAATAGATGCCTCTGCCATACGTTTCTCATTTTCCATTCCCTCGTCCTCCTCCTCCTGGTATGCTTGGCATTCAAAATGTGTGGTTGATGGTATTGGTACAGCATGTACCCGTCTTACACAGTAGCAATTTCTGACCACGACATCCTTCGGACTGAAGTGCCTGGATCATATTCGATCTGACGGACCAATGTCTTTTAGGTTTATATCGAGTACTGGAGCACCATTTCTAACTTCTTTAGAGTATAGTTTGAGAGGTTTTTATACGTATAATATATTGATACCTTTATTGTGATCAGCACTCCAAATAGCTCTGCTCTGACGATTTCCTCAACTTCTGACGGTTTTAAACAATAGCATGTTTAACATATTTTATTTCGGAAACCCCCGACTTTTGTCTTTTGAAATTATTGGGGGGGAGCCACCTTTCAAGTGCCTTTGAAAATGGAGCCTCTGGAGGTTTATGTTGTTGTATTAAAATGGCAAGTTCAACAAATTCCTAAGACATGATCCAAATCTTACCACGTCTGAATCCTGTACATGGAAATCAACATAGTGTTGATTGCTTTTCTACATCGACATGAACTTTTTGCACACTGTGGGCATATAAATGACGATTCTTCTGATGGAGCAAACTACAAGAATAAGAAACAAGAACCCCTATTTCAACATTTTATTTCACATCTTCTGGCTGTTGCAGGCAGTAAAAATATGACATTTGAAACCTGATACAAATCAAACATAACAAGATTTACCAAACATTAAAATGCAAAGATTTTGGATTCTACTTTTTAAAACAATGATTTTCATTAATTTGACCATCAACTATTGGGTTGAAATAAACATTCAATATGGAGAGCCAAACTACCATTGCACCATAAAATCGGGGACCATCTGCAGAGATGCCAATGGGAGTTGGAAAAAATTGAAAATGCGACGGATTGGTCGAAGCGACGCGTAGTATCGCCCCTAACGGCCGGGGGTCCAGAGGCCCTCTTAAGGGCCCCGGTTGGGTCCAGGGGCAACGGCCTTCTAAGCCATAAGGGTTTCTGCACATTTAGAACTACGGAAAGACCATTTCTGAGAGTAAAATATCATTCCAAAAAGTTAAAATGACTGTAAATGGAAGAATGGGGCCTTCGTTTGGTCCAAATCATCTCACTACTATTTGATCAAATTCAACTTTCAGGTAATAAAAGTAAACATAATGATAATGATTCGATACAAGACACACGTTGGGGCTTTTTCCTTTGCCTTTCATTTCCTTGGATAAAGTGATAGCTACGTAGGGCTTTAAACTTGCAACCATGCCAATCAGTCTTAAAAATTTTGATCATTGTAGCAATGGATCAAAATTTTGAATACTTTCCACACAAAACACTGTTACAACCTACCCAGTGAAGTTGAACTTCTATGTAAACTGCAAAGTTATCGCCTTTTCCTTTGAGTAAAACGCCAATGAAACGTGTCCTTTACTTCTCGATGTCTTTTAAATTGTTTCCAAGGCTTTTAAATTCAATTTCCATGTTCATTTTGTCGCTTATCATACCACTCGATTATTTTTCCAATTGAGCAAGATCGAAGAGTTGTATCTGACATCCCGGTGTGGCTCACTCCCTTCAGGGGGGACGCGCTGACCGTTATCCCCAGAAGGTACAAATTACCCCTTTCGTGGTCATTTCACGGATAACTTGACCCTATTCTAATAACAATTCCTCACACTCAAGCATTTTGACATTTGCCGCGGAGAGTCCCTTTATGATCGACCATTTATTTAGCACGTTGAAATTGGGGGGGGATCCTTCGTCACACTCCAAGCTACGCGACGACTGCTTCACGTCTCTTTGCTCCAACGGTGCATCGTGCGCGAAAGAGGGACACAGCCACTTAGGCTAACGAGGGCGCTTTATTTCAGAGACAACCCGTGGCTATTCTAAAATTTCCGCGCATCGTATCTACGGTATCTACGGCTAAGACTGTACAGAACGGAGAAGAGTCAACACTGGATGAGTTACCGAAATGGGTATATTCCCGGAATAATATTTTTTCTTTGATTTATTTGGTGATCTTTCCTGTGGAATCAGGAAAACGGATAGCCCCGGGAAGCGTTGGCCTATATTAAACCACAAGAACCCCTTTTTTTTTAATTCCGCGGACATTTAGCGATAAACACACCCCTTTTTTTCCAGTTCACGTACATTTTGTCCGCGGAACATTCCCTCAACATGAACCCCTTTTTTTCGCGATTTTGGTAACGATCATTCGGTCAATATGGTAGTTGAGTGACCCACCGGGCTGACATGGCGTTTGCTATATGCTATCTCTTATACAAATCGCGATGTACGCAAACATTGTTAATAACTGATGTTCCGATGTACTTTTGAGTCAATCAGAGTCTGAAGAGATCAGAATACGATAAACAAGAATTCCTTTAAAAATCTCAATCTACAATCAAACAATAAAAAATCAGAAAAAATAAAATCTGAAATATAGAAAATCAGATTTTAAATCCAGAACTGTAAAAATTCGGATTTCCGATTAAAATCGGAAGATGGCATCTCTGCATCTATTCTATGTATGGCTATATAGGAGTCTTCTTTGCACACATCTGGTCCAGTCCAAGTGTGGATTTTTCAATCCTGAAC
>JAMKCH010051258.1:0-10858 GCA_023653785.1 Ophioderma brevispina
TAATCTCAGGTTTCTACAACTATTAACGATTGCTCAAATGGCTAGATTAGGTATTAAAACTAAAGACTTGACTCAAGACTAAAGAATCGACCCGAGCTTAGGACATAAGACCCGGGGTCTTGCTACACCTGGTGAAGTATTCCCGGACCAGTATCTTCCGGTTCTTCTCAATATATCGAAGAAGGGGGTCCAGTTATTCAGTTAAGCCTGACAATTCATCAACGGTAATTCTATTAAAATGGCACACCTCCCCAACCACGCAGAAGGGCGAATTTCTACTGGCCGATGTTATGACGTCTCGTGGACGCCTAGGTCGAATACCTTTTCAAACAAATAATGAGCTTGTGCACAAGTGATGCTGAATTTTTATATAATATTTTAATAATTTTAAATGATTTGTAATTGTTCAAGAATTGTATGTCCCAAAACATACATAATCAAATTACACAATTCACCCATTTATATAACTGATACTTAATGTTCAAAAGAGCGTTGCATTTCAACTATGATATGTCCTCTCACGAAGAACTCCAAAAATGACAGCATGCAAGTCACGCTTATAAATTCCTCAGGTAATATTCCATTGCAATCTGTCTCAGTCCTGAAATGAAAACTTTTGTCCAGCAATTCCAAGACGACAAGGTTTAATAATTCCCTCGACACACTCTTCCACATTATATCATCCCAAGATAATCACCACGATTTCTATCTGTCACAATTGGAATCCTATTTTGATTCCCGCACTCCTTTGGCTTCAAGACGACAGTAGAATATTACAGCAACTCTGCTCACATGGATTGTAACTATAATAATAAAAAATAAAAACCGCACCAGACACGTCTTCTCTTCATTGCAGATTAACACTAGCTATAACTTCTAATTACTTGTTATTAGTGATGCGCGATTTCTGGCCAAGTTCCTCCTTAATGTATACACACATATTGCATAAACTTCCCAAGTCTTAAAATAGACACTACAACAGCATCATGCATAAACATAACCTGAATCCCATCACTTTCCAATATAACTTTGTGGGGGAAATTCCCTGATCTTACAATTTTTTAATCTCAAGCACAAACAAGTTGACTACGTTTCTAAGTTTAGCATTCTGGGGGAATCCCCCACTCTCCCCATTCCAATAAAAAATGTTTGGATTTTATTTTTAATTGAAACCAACTACTGTGTCCTGAGTCCGAAGACAGAGCCGAGCCTGTGGACAGTCTACAAAAAGGGTAACGCGCGCTAGGGCCTATTTAGTCGCCTAAACTAAAGTAAATGGGGAAAAGGAATTGTGGCGGCCATCTGTTTTCCAGCTCTACTCGATCGAAGCTAAAGCAGGAATATTATCGAGACCCCGAACCATACACTACGTGCACGGTCGTTTTTACAGCAAACTACCAACATATGACGGGTTAACCACTTTTTTGATATCGAATAAGTTATTCCAATACACCAAATTTCGATGTCGAAAATAGTAACATTTCATCTACTTCTAACTTTTGAATATACCATATCTCGACTCTTAACGGGTACTTGCTCGTACGTACTTTGATACAGCATGAAATACTCCTGTCCCTCGGAGGGGAAAAGTTTCTCCTACAAGCACAGTATGCTTTCGCCAGTACAAGTTCAACGTCTGGCTGATTCAATTGAATTCTGCAAAGTCCTTCCTGCTTCCAGGTACTCTATTTTTGCAGGTTAAACGTTTCGTTTCGGCCGATTCCGGTGTGAAAGTACTTATAGTCCCGGATCCACATCCGGGCTCCATAATAATAATAAATAATGCACGGGCTTTTATAAAGCGCATTTCCTCCCGATCACAGCGCTGTTGCCCTATTATTATTATTAACGCTGCCATCATGAAATTGTCCAAAATCATTTTCGCTTCACCTAGGTCGGCAGCCGGCCAAGCGCACAATCCTATCAGCACACTTAGGGTTGTAATATCCCCCATAACCGCTACTGATACGCTTGGCCGACGGAGCAAGCGAGGTAAAGTGCCTTGCCCAAGTGCAAAACACATTGCCGCAGCGGGCTCGAACCGCAACCTTCAGATCATACGTCGCCGCGCCATATCCACTGGACCACATGTGTCCCCTCCATAGACGACAACCGGAATAATATTAAACTACTGATTGCGTGGAATCAACTTAAACAAAAGGCCCTATTCTTTACCGTTGTAGGAGAACTATGAGTACGAGCGGACAATAAATACTCCCTTCTACAACGTGTAGACGTATATCGGTCCGGGTACTCATAGCCGGGAACAATGGTGAACATAGGTCAAATCGATTCAGTGGACTCTGCACGCAACATAGTTTTTCACGCTTTAATTCGTTATCGTTTAGGGTAGCCCCGGACTGTGGCTCCCCGCCGTACATATCTTGCTTTCAACACCAGTGTCTCTTGCGACATCGCCATTCAGGCTAAGCCCATGAGGAGTCAGCCCCAAGTATGCCAATGGAAGATGCTCACCGGTTTTCTGTGAAAGCAGAGATGGTCCGGCGGGAGTCCACAGGTGAACTAAGGTGGCGTGAAAGTCAACTAAATTTAAATGCCTTTTATTTACTGTTATGCCGACTATGAGTACGGCGGACTATTAATTACCTCCACACACACACCTGGGTCAATACCAATATATGTTACTTCGTTGACAGCCCGGTTGACAGCAAGTCTTTTTCCTTCTTCCACAAGGCAACTCCTTAAACTCCTTAAACCGCTTCATGGGTTGGACTTTGCTTAAGAAACATCTCTCTGGAGTCAGCGTTAGCAACAGGTCTCTGACCGGGCATAGTACACTTCACATTACTATACTTGGCAGTACCTTTTGGCATCATCGCTACACTTCGACGTAGAGAAATAGACAACCGTCCCGTGGTCTCCCTATACTGTCCACCGTCTCGGCTCTGTCCTCGGATTTAGGGCAGTAGGTTCAATTAACATCAAATCAAACTTAATTTATTATTTTGGGGAATTGCACGTCACCAACAGGATGAAATCCAATGTAGTATACAAAACAAATAAAAAAAATAAAATCCTAAAAAACAGAGCGGTACACCACCCATGTGGAATCGTGGCACCTGTGGTTTGGTGGGTTGTGATTGGTGGTACTTTGCAGCGCGTTTTGGGATGCGGACCCTGAAGGAAATGACTAATTGGTAACTGATCAATGAATTAAAGAATGGGTCCTTTAATTTGTAATTATGGAATGGTCTGGATTTCATGTATGTTGTAAATGAGAAATTAATGAATATACCTTTAAACACTGCCCTGTACCCATAGAACGATTACAAATGTGTGATGAACTTGATAAGCTGGCTTTTATGCATATTTACACCGCTTAATTGTATTTTTTGTATTTTGATATATATATATGCCTTTAAAACACTGCCCTGGACCCATATGGAGCTATGATTACACTTCCTTGGACCCCAAGGGCAGCCATTTTAAAAAAATGGGTGTATTTTGAGTGATTTTTAAATAGCTGCTGCATTTTGTCTACGGATAATAATTTCGCCAAATGGTTTGATACTTTTTTGTTGGCAATATATGATCTATCCCTAAGGACCAATTTGTATTTGACTAAAAATGCAGTACACAAAATATGTCACGGTCCATTGACCGCTAGTTCATCTGCCGTCGCGGTTTGTGGAATGGGTCGAAGGTGACATGAGGTCCCAAGGTGACATGAGTTCACCAATGGTGACATACGTCCCTAAGTGTGACATGAGGTCACCAAGAATACATGAGGTCACCAAGGTTAAACGTGGGGTTCACATGAGGTCACAACGATCACACAGGGTCACAACAAATGTGACATGAGGTCACCCAACATGCTCCCAACGCACCCACCTCTGCCCCCTCCTGACACCCCCGCCCTCCCTGTCCGCACGCCCACCGACCCTCCCCGACACTTATTCGTGAATTGGCCAAAGGTCATGTGAGGTCACAAGTCGGCACATGAGGTCACCTAGGTCACGTGAGGTCACCAAGGTCACGTGATGTAACATGAGGTCACCAGAGGTCACATGGGGTCATACCGAGGTCCATGGGGTCACCAAGGTCAAACCACTGATCCCACCCCGACGCACACAGTCCCTACCCCTCCCCAACGCACCCCACCCCAGCGCACCCACCGGCCGCCCTCCTCCACAACATATCCCACCCCTCTCCTACGGCACCTCACCACTAACCCCCACCCGGCCCACACCCACCCTGCCCCCTCCATATGATTCACACACAAGATGTATGTATAGTAAGTTTTTCATGTATCCAAGCAATTTTGCATAGCCGATGTACGTTTTAGCGATACAGCAATTTGCATATTTATTAGCTCATTTGCATACCTAAGCCGCATGTATCAGGATCTTTAAAATGTAAAGAAGATGCACACCGAGGGTTTTTGCGAAGTGAAGGAATTTTTAAGTATCCGATGTACCATTTATTAAAATAAAGTGATTAACGCAGATTTTGCATATTAGCATATAATTAGCTCATTTGGCATATGTAATTTGCCCGAAATAGGCCCAACATCTAATCAGTCGAGAACTCTTACATCCCTTCCTCCACCAGGTTACATCATTATACGCTTATATGGAACTCCAGATTATTAACTTGCAACACAGCCTTGCGGGAAAGGGTTAACATTTTGACGCGGCCAAAGGTCAAATGAGGTCACAAGGCCAACATGTCACCCCACCCGTCCCCTCCTTTCTACAATTACATCTCGTAGCCCTTACGACTCATGGAAACGTGGCAACTCAATTTTGTTGCTTGCCCACAACCATGACAACGTATAAAATTAGAAGCCCACACTCACAGTGCATCGTCCACGTGTCGATGATATCACCGCATGAATCGCGCTAGTCTGGCTCCTACGCGGCCATATATTATATCCACAGCGATTTTTGTTCAATGCTAAATCACTGCCTCTAAATCGCCTCCGCGTCACTAAGCTTCACGAGAATGGTCTTGAAAAAGACGGTTTAATTATTGCAGTCAGTTTTCGTCACTTCGACACACGACGCATTTTTTTGTCGACATCAGATTCAGCGTTTCTTTCTTGTTTAGCTCTTTTTACGCAAACCGGCGCAATCACTTGTTTGGACTTGCTACAATGCCCTACTATGCCACTGTTTTTCAAGGAACTTAGCACATAGGAACTAGGTCATTTAGGGGGGGTTGGACACAGAATTCCTAAAATTTCTATCAAAAAAAACCACACACGGCTCTTCCATTGACTCCATTAACCCTCTTATGCCTGAAAAAAAAAAAACGCGATGGAATTGCACGAGGTAAAGGCGCTCTCGTGGGATGTACAAGGTGACTATCTGAATCTACTTGGTAATAGTCGGCATTTCGTAGAACGAACCCGCCATATTTTGGTTAGAACACGCCATATTGGAGTAAAGAACACACCACATATATGGATTATGGGGGCATTCTGGGGCTAAATTTTCACGTCCAATATGTTTTGAACATTTTTTTTTTAACTTAACTGCGTATTAGGGTTTCTGGTTTCCATTGAAGTGTTGGTTTTCCATTGAAGTGTTGGCTCGCTGAGCTCGACATCGAGCCTGACAGGAGGTATCTACTTAAATAGCGAAAATGTGTCTACCAGCAGAAATGTGTCTACCCTCAATTAAGGCGTTTGTAGGATTCGTTCCACGAATCCATCCAGGGCTGGGCGCCTCCGCACCCTTGGTCATTCTCCCTCCAATCGGGCCTTTTTTAATACGGCGCTGCCACATTTTGATCACGATGCCGCAATACGCCCTCCTATCGACCAGCTTTGTCCCACTGATTTACAAAATTCAAAATACCACTCGCCCGATTTGGTTTACTCAGAGAGATTGTAGTCTTCTTACCGCTCTTTACCATACGCAGAGACGCCTGAGAGGGTCTATGGTCTCCCGCTGCCAGTAACTGCTTGCCAGTGAAGCTAACCTCTACACCACCAAACGCTGTTTTCCATAACATCACGGGAGGGGTAATATGGCCACAGCACAGTTGGGCATATAGGACCTACTGAAACCTCATGGTAACATTTGCTAGCACTCTTAGCTACTATTAAATGCCCGAAACAAGTGGGTGATAAACGATGTGTATTCAATTTATGATAAACGGACAAAAGGCTTATTACCTCTATAGAGAGTGTTATCACCAACAATGTTAGCTGGCAGGCCCGAACTACTCGATTACACAGAAAATTATTGGTGCGCTCGACTCTAGAGCCGGTTACAGTGCAAGCGCTAGAATCCGGCAGGATGACCTCAATCCGGAAAACTCCAAGTGTTAATCTCCAGTGACGGGATTGGGCAAGGGTGATCGTTAACTGGGAAAAAATGATAGGTATACACCTCGAGCGCTCCTTTATAAAATACCGCTGTCAAGTTATAACTATGACACAGTTCCAATGTGTAGTCTGCGGAGGAGAGTCGGCACTGAGGTAATTATCCGTACCGCCATGTGATTACACAACCAATGGGACATTATAATTGGGCCCAGAAGGTGTCCACAAGGAACCACTTGAGACAAGAAAACATAGGCCTAACTAGATTGGTCAGAAGTTGTAGTACTGAACACCACGACTAAATGGAACGATTAGTGCAAGGATGTGTTCACAGCAATAGATGCATCAAAAGTATTGAAAAGAAGTAGCCGAGGATTAACTGTAGCTTATGTGACTTCACCAACTATGCCCTTGTAGAGAGTGTAAGGCGTGGGGGACAATCAAGTCCACGAGCTAGGACTGGGCAGGCAAGCGTTGTCGGTATTATCCTGAGATACCAGTGGCGCTTGCTGCGTGGTAGAAAGGTCGATGTACACCATGCTCGCAATCCGGAGATCGAAGAAGCGAGCTGAGGCAAAGGATATGAGCTGAGGACAAGGATGATGAATCATTACGTAAAGATTGTACGATAGGATGATCGGAAACCTAACTTTCTTTTTTTTTTTTCTTTTTTTTATTGCGAGGGCCAGGAGGGGATCACGGTCGGTTTGGAAAGAGATGGCGATTCTATGAGGAGAGGAGGAAACAGTCTCGGGACCTCGACTGGCGAGACCACCTGCGCGACCAGAATGACTATGAAGTTCTTGGACTGTGAGATCTTGGTGCGTATTCGAGGTATCGTTGGAAGGTGCAAATGTGTATGCGATCTTCACTGTGAAGCTGATCGGAAGTTCCTGCGTCCACTAGCGGTAAATCGGAAGATGGTTGTTCCTCACTGTTCCTCGCGGTCTTGTCGAAGATCATTCGCAGATCTGGGGGATATTGGGATCCCTCGGAATTCGTCGGACCTCAGGAACTTGACCTTTTCTGGATAGGTGATCTGCTCTATAGATACACTGGGCTCCTGGAAAATGAATGCTTAGAGGGAGATGGTCCATGCTATGAACCTTGGACTTGTTGGTTGTAGCGACGGGCTTGCGAGTTCCATCCGTGTTTATACCAAAATTAAAGTCTCTTGATGAGTGGTGACAGGGTCGGAAATAGGACTTGTTATATCACGAGGTAGATCTGGCGAAACTCGGGAAACGTCGCTAATGGAGGAGGTGAACGAATGGATGATATGACGTCGCTTGCGCGAGCTGTCGGATCGGACGGCTGCGCTGAGTAGGAGCTTGACTGCGGGCATTGAAAAAGACTGCAAAGTTCCGCTTTTTCGACCAAAATGTAGGACGTGTTGCCTGGGTGTCCGGCTGGGACTAAGTAATGGGGTGACTTGCGGCAGAAGGCTGTCAGAGTCGATCGACGTATCGAGTTGGCAATGCTGCTGTCAAGCCCATCTTGGAGCGACTTGAGTGGGCCATAATACCGGAATAGGAGGATGTGTAAACGGCGCTGAGTGAAACCGATGTCAGACCGATAGTAACGCCTGAAGGGCACATGAAGGAATGAAAGGGCTGGCAGATGATTCGCATGCAGGAAGTATAAGCGCCAATACCTACAGGTGTGATACCCTCCTCCGTCGGTACGCTTGGCTGGTCCCCCGTTGTGACGAGGGTTGGCTTCTCTCGGATGGGCGATACACCACGTCTGATTGACCCAAGGTGACTGGAAAAACATTGGTACTGCGGAGTAGACCTGGCTTGGATGGAGCGGCGAGAAGCTCGTCGGTGAATCCCGTGAAGGCAGCTGCGTCGGACGGAGCTCGGTCAGCACCAAAAAGTTAGGTGATGGACCTGGGCTGCATGCGAAATGCTAGAGTTCGGGGCTGGTTGTTTATCCGATGATTCGCAGGTCTCTTCGTACTGGATTGGATCCGTTGTGAGTGTGCTCTGAGGGTTACTGGCCGGAAGAGAAGCGAGTCTGAGGAGTGGAGCACCTTAGAGAGCAGCCAATAGTGCATGTGTTCTGTCTCTGAAGCAAGCTGCGAAAGGCGAGCGGTTTGCAGCTTAGCACGCCTCTTGGAGACATACGGCGTGTGGTGTTTGCGTTAGAGCTCTTGCCTTTGAGTAGAATTCTAGTGTGATCTGATAATCCGGAATCCCGGAACGGGCTCAGGTGATTAGTCTAGCCTCTATCATCTGCTTTTGTGACATGTCGTGACGTGCTTGGACGCGGGCCAGGAGGGTGTTGTGTGGTCGCGTAATGGGTAAGGCTCAGTGGTTTATTCCTTGGAGGGCTGGAACTGCTGCCGCTACATGTAGTGGCTATGGTGATCCAGGCTGGAGGAATCCGCCATACAATTTCTTGAATATTCGTGATCGGCCGAAAGGCGGGAACGTGGTCCACCACCACGGCATCGCATGTAAGATACATCACAATTCCTTTTTAGTAAAGGGAACTGAACTAAGAATAGGGAGTGTTTCCATAAGGTGACACCCTTTTCTGACATACTTTTTGACACCTATGAATTCGGAAACCTTAACGGACCTTAAAGGAATAAACCACCGGGTTCATGGGTTTATTCCGTTAAGGTTTCCGAATCATAGGGTGTGTAGAAAAGGTTGTCACCTATGGAAACACCCCTAAGAATAACCTATAAAATATACGCTATAATTTCGATATTTTTTATGAACACATATTGAAGTAGTGTCACGGATAAACGGAGTTATACTAACAATACAATGAATTACATTGTCTGACCATGCGCGACATTTGAAAATTTGCGCACGTGTATAGGGGATATGTATAGGTGTGGCCATTTGTGACCTCCTACGTGTGGACATAGTGCCATAATGACCACTCCAATCGGATGTTATAGCTACTCGGAGAATAATTGCGCGGGTAGTGAGGGTGGCCCGTCTCATAAACAGAAGGCCACTTTATTAACCTTTCTGGCCCAAGCCCTTTGATGCCCACAACAGGATTGTGCTCAGCAGTCAATATCATGTTATGTAGTGCCAGATTCATTGGGTACCGTAAGAGAAAAACATAGACAAGGTTGTTGAATTCGCCTCTCAATAAGCCATGCCTAGTATATGCCTTGGTCAAAGAAAAATCTGTGCACATAAAATTTGAGACAGAACGGACAACGAAATATCGGTCGTATAATATAGGCCTACTATGGCACATGTAATAGTAAACCTTTGTAACTCAATGATCATTAAAAAATGAGAAGTAGGCTATAATTACTCACAGTATTTTCCATTACTGTTTAATATCCTTTTCACGCAAGCTATTCCCGCAGACAAAGCTCAGACAGGAACCTGACACGCGTAAAGGCAATGCCTCGCCCGCGTATGTAGACGCCTTATTTCAGAACATTGATTGAGATTGGCGACTATAATAATATAGTTGAGCTAATTCGGCATTGGTCCTAAACGCAGGGTTTCCCAGCCTTTTTGTCCCATTGACCCACAGTTAAATGATATCCACGGGCGGACCCCCTCCCGAACTTATAGCTCCCCCTGCTGATAATCGACATAGCGCCCAATCTTTACAGACAATCCAATTGTCTAACTAAATAAACAAAGGAGGTTTAAACCCGGGTTTAAACGACATTAGTAACTGGAACCAGGAGGAGAAGCACCTTAATTTTATGAAAATCTTCCTTTTTTTAAAATTAAAATTAAAATTGTTTAAAAGTTAGCCTTCACGACCCCTTTCTTATTGGGGGTCGCGATCCCCAGGTTGGGAAATGATGAGGCTTACTAACGCAAAACTTCGCGGGAAAACAATTTTTTTGGCGCGACTTTGTCCCCATAGCCATACACGTAAGCCGTACCATGTATAGTCTTCATTCATCAGACGGTTCATGGTTACACAAATTTGCGTACTCGAAGCTGTGGCAGAGCAGCGATAGACGTCTGAGAATGAGGACTGCCATTAGCGTTGCGCATGCTGAACGTCTCTTCGGTCACAAGACGTCTGATTAGGGACACTAGGTCCGTATGTAACTGGGTCACAGTGGGTCACAAAATGCACACCCATATGTATTACGTGTTATGCGATATGGACGGGACACAGTAGCGTCATACACCTTCACATGGTGTGATGATTCATATTGGCGTGCATGATGAAAGTGCAGGTCGTATTCCATAAAAGTATATTAGCTAGCGCGTTTTTAAATAGCACCATGGGTTTGAATGTCAACAATGAAACCACCTCCCAGATGTGGTCAATAATATTATTTTATAGAAGTTTTATTAAAAAAATGGTACATGTATAATGCTATGTGTATACGGGTTCTTCATTTAAGGCGGCGATTTAAGGCATTTATGCTGTTATAATAGATGGCCAGATACCTATTATACCATTAAACATACGGCTACATGGCTGTACACGCATATAATTTATGCTGTGTACGCCGCATAGCGCCTATAGTCCCGGCTAAAAATGAGCTAGGTATCACCTGGAAGGAAAGCTTTATCTCATGTGGTTTTTCTGATCAGAATTTTTATGAGGAATAAG
>JAMKCH010051259.1:0-11045 GCA_023653785.1 Ophioderma brevispina
CTGATGGCTGGTATATGGATAGCTCTGGAAGAGTTTAACTGATGGTTGTAACATGTAAAACAGCATCAATATAGTGAGGCATCGCATCCAGCCCATGAGGACCCGCCATGAGGGAGTCAGTCCAGGTGGGAGATGCTTCACCAGTTCAGACCGAAGATGTTAATTGGTTTGATGGGCAAGTCTTTCTTCCACAAGGCGACTCTCTTTTAAAATCCTTAGAGACTGGTTCAAGAGTTTGGACTTGCTTAAGAAAATCTCTCTGGAATTAAGACGGTTGGCAGCAAGGTATCTGTACAAGAATAGGGTGTTGGCTTCACATTGGATACTTGACAGCTAAGCCCTTGCATGCTCGCTACGCCTAAGACGGATGTCTGGTGGAGCAATTCCTGCTAGGATGCTACAAGTTTTCCGTTGGTGTTGGACGGAGAGGCATCCTGTGATAAGCCGGCGGAACTCATTAATGATGGATCAGCTTCTTGAGGGGTTTTGATCTGTCCCAAAAACAGGGCAGGCATACTCTGCACTGAGAGGCACAGGGCAAGTGCCGTAGATCTTAGGTACTTTAAAACTTTACTTTTCCTTCCCACTCTCCCTAGCGTTCAATGTTGTGCCACCTTGGAAACATTGCGAGTGCATTGTCGTTTCGGCAAACATTGCTATGGGGGAGTGGGGGGAAACGTTTATCACTAGAGTTTCTAAGTGTTCCAAGTCTTTTGCGAGGATTGTAGAAGTATGAACTAGCGACGCGAGCATCTCTACTATACAATCAAACTAAAATATAAAAAAAAGAGAAAATGTGCATTCTGTGAGATATTTGACTTTATTTGTTAGAAACGTCCTAAGCTAAATCCTCATTTTTATTCCCATCCAATTTGATGTACCTAAACCGGAGGATATTGTCAATTGAATACAAAGGTAAAAATACACTGGGCCAGTTTCACTTGAAGTTCAGAAACTAAAGTATAAGGTATGTAGCAATTCATTGTGGGTTATTAAACCGTTTTCAAAACAAAAGATATTCAGATCAGAGAGGACGAATTATATGCCATTGAAACGAATCAATTTATATTTTCCAACAGTGGAAGCACCAGAGATTTTTTTGGGAAAGGGGGACTCACTCTCAGGGCGACAATAATTATGAATCATGTAAATTGTGGGAATTTTACTGCTGAAACAAATGGAACAGCCACAAGTCTCTGTTAGGGGACAAATGTGAAGACATTGCTCTATTTGGGGAGGGACAATTTAGCCTTCCCCTATTCCCCACTGCCTCAAGAGCCAGGAAGGAAGATAATGAAGAAGGAACCAGTGTTGAACAAAGATACATAAAGGAAAGGATCGTTGGTGTCAAAGGCCTCAGTGTACTTTCAACGAGCCGTTGTTTGTATGGTTCTACCTTCTGCGTAAACCTAGCGTAAAAGGCTGAGAGGAAACAAGAACGCTTGGAGTGAATGTACCCAATGCAAACGTTTATTTATTAGCAGTTGTGACATTATAAAGTATAATTTTATTATTCACATAAGCAGCACGTTTACCTATTTTTATTTTATTTTCATCAACAAAGAATGTCTTGAAGTTGATTTTCAATGGCACTGTGTTGATATCGGGAGGATAGCAGAAACTGGACCAACAGGTTTTTCAGTAATAGCGGAAATACCGAGGAAGGAATGATTTTCAGCAGCGATATGTAACGCGTGAAATCTTGCTAATTCAAAAGAAATATTTTTCATTTTTGGTATCTCAATGACGATATACATGAATTGCATCGCAAAGCTATCGATTGAAATCGATTGAGTTACTTACGAAATTGGTCACCCGTTCTGCGAAGTTCAATGCCCTTACGAACTGAATGACCGGTTTGCTAAATTGAAATACCATTCTTAAACACTTGAGATTGTTTACGCATTTTCAGTGGTTCTTGCCGGTGATATTGGACGATTATCACACGGTACAGCGCCGTACGCGTCAACGAGCTCCGCATACGCACTGCTCGACCAATCATAAGGCGCGCATAGTAAGCAATGGACTGATCGATTTTAAAAGGCGGGGTAAGGCGGGGTAGTTCGTTGGGTAAAAAGCTATCATATTTTATAAATATCGTTCTTAGTTTGAATAAAGTGTTTAAAGAATGAGACTAAAGGTATTGTTTTTAGCCTTGCTGTGTATCTATCGTGTCAAATCACACGGGCGACAGCACTATTTTAGCGTAAAACCACTCGGCTGCGCCTCGTGGGTCTACTTAAAATATGCTGTCGCCCGTGTGGATGACACGATAGGAGATACAGGCCGAGGCTAAAAAACAAACCTTATTCTCTAAATATATATCATTTTAAATTCGCGCGAAAACGAAGGCCCTTTATAAAATGGAACACCAATGCGAAATTGGCCGGGAAAAACCTTATTAGTAAACATCAATAATGGGCCACCAGCAAAAATGCCAAACACTCTAAATGTAATGGATTCTAAAAGATAAAAGGTTAGGGACGCAAGCCAATGTATGGATTTTGTAAAAGAATGTTTTTTAACTTTCCGCAAATTGAGCAGTGCATAGTTTTAAAACTATACTTCTACATATCATTGTAATATAATCTATGTGATATGTTAATAAAAAACAATAATGTTGCTTATTCGTGTAATGATAGGGTTTCCGGAGGCAATTAAACTGTTATCAGCCAAATAAATAGATCCGCATTCAATTTCGCGCGATTTCAGACACGCAGCACCAACACTGGTTTCTTTTTGGTCGCTACCGAAGCTTTCAATTTCGTTTTCGTTCATCAATTCATTTATAGTCTTTCGGCTTTATGTCGCTTTTCATTATGGATAATTTGTGCAATCAATATATATCTGATGTAAACGTAAAGAAACTCGAGCCAGAGGATGCCTCGCTATGTGAATGCCTTCTTTCAATAGATGAATGTACAGGTCTTGTAAAGAGTTGAAAAACAACAAATCCCCAGGTTGTGATGGCCTAACCGCCGAGTTTTATAATTTTTTCTGGGAAGACGTTAAAATGTAATGATTGACTCCATCAATGAAGGTTTTGTTAAGGGCGACTTCCTTGACCCAAGAAAGGATTTTACCATTATGCACAAAAAAGGTGAAAAATACGATCTAAATAATTGGCGGCCTATATCACTTTTAACTATGATTATAAGATTTGTACTGCAGCACTGGCGTTTGAGATAATAAGTGATAAATAATATAATAAACCCAAGAACAGGTTAGTGAAAGGTCAGTATTTAGTGGACAAACGTACGCACTAATTGAAGATGAATAGAATATTGTATTAACAATGAGGAAGATGGTGCGATTTTATTTATTGATTTCCAATGCATTCGATACCTTGAAAAGAAATTCCTGGAACAATGTTTAGTAAAACTGGGGTTGGTGAACATTTATAAAATGGGTAAATATACTACTATACCAACATTAACAGTTCAGTTCTCTGAATGGGTGGTTTGTCTGAAACCTTCACTTAAAAAGAGGCATTCGACAAGTTGTCCATTTTCGTTTGAACTGCAAATACAGGATATACTGCAAATGAGTCCTACGTTTAAACCTTATATAAACCAAGGTTAATCATTATGAATGGAACTTTTTTCCTGAAACTGCTGAAATGTTAGGTATTAAAGAGAACCACAGGTCCCCACCTCGTCGGATAGTAATTGAGGGGAAATATGAATTGTAAGATCACAGGAGAATGTGATGGAACTAAGTGGTTCTCAAACCACTGCAGTGCTGCTGCCATAGCAGTTGTAATTTGATTGTATAAAATGTTGACAACATTGACCACAACTATTTGTAGTTAGTTGACCTTAGATGACCCTACTTGACCTTGAAATGACCTTCACAATTTTCGGTTTTGATGTGACCCCATCCACAAGTTCCATGACCCTACCACATGTTATTGCTTTAACCTTGAATAACCCCACGACCTTGACATGACCTTAAAATTTTTTCGGCATGAATGCAGACTACACCACAGTTTTTCATGACATACTACCAGGTGTATGGATTTGACCTTGGATGACCCCACATGACTTGAAATGCCCATCAAAATTTTTGGCACTGAATGTGGACCCACACCCCACAAGTTTCATATCCTACCACAATTGACAAAAGCTATAGCCCTTTCATTCCATTTGATCTGAATGACCACACCCACGCAAAGTTAATCCCCTACCCCTACTTAGTGTTTTGACCTTGGATGCCCCCACACCTTGAAATGACCTTCAATTTTTTCGGCATCTGAACTGTTGACCACACCCAACAAGCTTCATCATCCTACCACAATTGACAAGGGCTTATAGCATTTTAATTCCATTTGACCTGAATGATCCCCACATGACCATGAAATACCTTCAAATTTTTTGGCACTGAATGTTGCCCACACCACCAGTTTCATCATCCTACCACATTTGACAGGGTATAGAATATTATCCCATTGACTTGAATGACCCTGCATGACCTTTGAAATGACCTTCAAATTTTTTTGGCACGAATGTTGACCACACCCACCAAGTTTCATCATCCTTCCAAAATTGCCAAGGCTTATAGCTATTTAATCCCATTTGGGATGACCGCATTTGACTTTGACCCATGCCAATGCCCGCAGATCCAAACTCATCCACCGTCTATGGTGCGAGATGGACACCCAACTTGCTTAGATCAAAAGATATCGGTTTACCAGGGCTTATAACAATATATCCATTTTTGACCAAATGGGTACCCCTATTTTTGACATTTTCATATTTGACCTTGGAACACTAGGTCACATGACCCACTTTACAGCCCAGCCAACGCCTACTTGAGATGGATCTAATGTTGCGAAGATGGACACACACTGCTTAGATCCAGAGATATTTCGTGGACACACACACACACTGACGCGGGCATTTCTATAGTCCCCTTGCCAACTAAAGTTGGCGGGGACTAAAATTCTCATGGATGGGTCATTCATGTAAATTTTCTCCCCTATTCATTACGCATTTCCAGAGTATGTTGAAGTCAACAGGTCCATTCATGAAAGACTTACCCGTTTTAATTCTGGTCTAAATTTTCCTTCAAGAATACATGCAGCCACAGTGTATAAATTTTTTATAAACTTCAAAATTTAAAATGTCCCACCGTGGTCTTTCGTGCAAATGTCTATGTGGGATCTATGATTGAAAATATTATAAAACCAATGAAGAACACTTCACCCTAGTGAAGAGAATAGTGTTCACTATTTTGGTGTCTATAGAACGCTACTATTTTTCCTCATTTAACCTGGTGAGATCTTTTGGGCTAAAGGATGCTTGGTTGAAATGTTATGAGCGAAAATGTACTCCATTTTTGGTCGGCTATAGCGCCTATTAATTTTCAAAGTACTGTATGGGTTACAAAATCACATTTCAGATATCAAAAGGATTGATATATCGGCGCGAAACTTTACAAGTAGGGTTTGGGATCAACATGAAAACGTAATATTATAAATCGTGTCCCTCTTTAAACAAAAATCTTAGGCGTCTCAAAATAAACTTAAGTCGGGGGTAAATTTTACTTGATGTGTAGACCGTATAGTTACAACAGCTTTGAATTTCATACAGAGAAATATATATTCTAGGTTTTTTTTTTAAAGTTATGGACCATCTAACGTAGGGGGAATACATTGCCGCTTTAACCATTGCTTACCTCAGGAACTTATTTACTACTCAAGTAATATTCTTTAGTAACGGTCCTAGTTTGTATAACCCCTTTATTTAGATAATCTTATAGAAAAGAGGTTTTAAGACACAATTAGCTTTCATAAATACATGAAATGTTGTCTTTGACTTAGTTATCATTTTTTTAATAAATCCACGAAACCCTTGTGATTTATGTACGCAAGATATTTTGTAGGCTTTGATCCCTTAAGCTTATAGGTGTATTTGTTGGTTGTGTAATTACTTGTTTATGTAATTGTAAAATCAGTGGGAGCCATATGTGACTGAACTGGTTCTTGAGCCAACTGGGCCCTACAAGCGGTGACATAAATACTGTAAGAGATCGTCATGGTTTGGAGCTTAAGCTACCTATATACAGGGACTGTCATATCTACTTCCTACTTATTCAAACATGATAAACACGATAAAAGCCATGACTGGGATCGATCGATTAATAAAAAGGGCAAACATTAACATTTCCTCTGATAAAACGGTGATGATTGCACCATATCAGAGTTTTTATACTTAGAACTGAGGGGAATGGTAGATTTGTACATGAGCTCTGATTGGTAGTCTTAAAGGCTGATCAGAGATTTCAAAATATATGTTTTTGTGTTTTAAAAAGGAAAATAGTCAACTAGAACTAAAGATAGTAACCTAAAAATGCCAATTCCGAAATCTGAGTGAATCGGATTTTTTCGTTTTTGTTGCAGTAACAATTTTGTGTGTGTCTTCTGTCCCATAGGATACTGTGTTATAACAAAAAAATTTCCGGATCCGGAATTTTATAACCCAGTTGTGATTTTCTATATGAAGGAATTTGATTTAAGCTTAGCAATTCACACAGGATTGTATATGGACAATCATTATGTACTGCCAAAAAACACGATTTTTTTTTTTTGAAATTGGGGCGCCTCCCCAGGAAATCTCTGAGTCGGCCTTTCCTCTTTAAAAGTCTTTACTTTTCAGTGTCTAAGATGTCAACAATTACACTTGATTGTGTCCCTAACTTATGGCGAATTAAAAGAGTATGGTCATCCATTTCCATTGATAACACAATAAGTACCAACATAACAAGTATGACATCACAGTGACGCCAATAAGTACGCGAGCCAGCAAAATTGGACATTTCCACAGGAAAATAGGCAAGTGGCAATAGGAATATCGGATTTTCATGTGTTTAAGTTCTAACGATAGCATGCAATTGGACTATAGTTTTACATAAAACAAAGATTTTTAGAGGACACTGTGTAGAATAGGTGGCAACCACCTCCCCCAACCTTGGACTTTTTGACGGCATACCACCCTGTTGAATGTGCTACCTTCACCTTTTTTTCTTTTTAAAACGACCGGAAGGGGAGCGTTTACGAAAGTTGTTGCATTATTAATTTTAGCCCCCGGAGGAACGTTCACTAGGGGTGGGCAACTCGCAAGATGAGCGTTTTAATGTACCGTGCCATAAAAACAACATGCAAAGAACTAAAATTTATTAGGTTAAAAAGTCATACCGTATACGAGACAATTGTTTTGGTTTGTTAATCTGATTATGGATCTTCCAGAGAACGTGTTGGTTGACCATGTTGATTTGAGGTTTCTTTGCAAGTATTGGCATAAATTAAGTCGTGCTGTTTTTGTTTGATTTACTGTGATTGTGAACGCATGCACTAAATCTGGCACCCTCGGGCCAAAGGGTGTTTAGAAAAAAAAGGTGGTAAAAGGGGGACCAAGGGGGGGGGGGTGGGGGGGGGGGGGGGGGGGGGGGGGGGGGGGGGGGGGGGGGGGGGGGGGGGGGGGGGGGGGGGGGGTGTGGGGGGGGGGGCGGGGGGGGGGGGTGGGGGGTGGGGGGGGTGGGGGGAGGGGGGGGGGGGGGGGGGGGGGGGGGGGGGGGGGGGGGCGGGGGGGGGGGGGGGGGGGGGGGGGGTGTCTAGGTTAATAAATATGGAAAAATATTAAAAACCGAGGACTTCCTGGGCCATATTTGTGTTAGAAAATATTTGAATGATACAAATCCGCACGGATATCAAGATAACCAAATTTTGTGAGAAATCAGCACGATATCAAGTCTGTGAGTCTTTTACTGCAGAGTAATACAGTACGAATTTTTGACACCCACCCCAGGCATATTTCGACTACACGCCACAGTTTAAGAGGGGATCAAATTAAACTCATCGTTTGTCTTCACCGCTTCAGTGCTCGAAAAACGTGATCAACTTTATGGATTCTTATTGCTGAATGGGATCAGAGGGTCTAGCAGGCCAAGGTAATGCATAATTGAGCATGTAAATGAGCGCTTCGTAATGAGAATATACGTTTTAATTGGGGCCATTTGTCCTAAAACTATACAGACTCACGTCTGATAACCTATGACCATTTATTTGGTGGTGTGCAACCAACAGGGAACAACTTTTCGCTCAGTAAATTATTATTTCGAAGTGGTTATTTAAAACTAACGCAGAGTACATCTTACCAGAGAAGATGTCTAACATCCTTACATCTTCTCTGATCGTAAATTAAAATCATGGAGTCACAAAACAAAACGCAGCTCAACCAAGAAAAAACTGAGTTTTTCATACACACTCGCCGAGATTATTGCTAAATCTGTCGAGTGTCAAGGTAACTTGGATGATGTCACCATTAACCGACAGTTTGCTTTGAAAAATTCTTGGCGTCGTATTCGATCCTGTTTTGAACATGTCCGGTCAACATTCATCTGTTGTTAAGTGTGTAACTCATGCATAGTAATCTTTCCAGGATTAGACGCTTCATTAGACCAGGAGACTTGCAAGTTGGCTGTTCAGGCACTAGTTCTCTCGCATTGACTATGGCAAAGCCCTTACTACTTGGAGCCACCGAATACGACCTTACTCGTCCTGCCAGCGCTACAGATAGAGCGCACGATGATATTTTTGGTGGACGCGATACACCCATGCCCCATGCATACGTCGTCTTCATGGTTACCCAATTCGTAAAGCGCATTGACTTAAGATCTTAGGCATCGTATCAAATGCGTTCAATTCTCACTCGTTCATAGTATGACGTTACACGCCTTTCCATACCCAGAACCCGGACACGTACAGCAAATAATGCGTTTCAAGTCGCTGGTCCACGCTTATGTAATTCCTCCAATCAACATTCGGCAGGCCAAATCACTGGAACATTTCAAGTGTCCATTGAAACTCATTTGTTCAATTAATGTCTTCTTTTGTGTTAGTTTTGCTTATTTAATAGTTCTTCGCATGTAAACGCTGTGTTGTTTGCTAGGGCGCTATATAAATGCTCGTGTAGTATATATAGTCAGTATAGTCATGGAACCCAGTATCCTTCACCATCCTTTTAAAACGCACATGTAACTATCAGACTAGACTTTTTTGGTGCTACAATCAAGCAGTCGTCGAAAAAAAGACGAATATCTGGATACCCATCCTTCTCAGATGTTATGCCGCTTTTTCTACTAATCTTGTAAAGGTAAGGGGAGCAGTAGAAGACCGAATGTCAGAACTCAAAATGGTAAGAAGGTTGTCGAATTGGAAGCGAAGCCCATAGGTTATGATGAAAAACAGGAACAAGGATGTAAGAATCCTTAAGTCAACGTTGTGCCGAACCAGCTCTAATACAATCTAGATAACAGCTGGATGAGTTTTCATTTTGAAAAGTCTAGGATGAATACATCTGTACAGGGAGTGTAAGATGAAGATTGGTTAGAGATCTGTTTCCTTCGGATCTAGGGAGAGTAGAACCTTCCATAGATTTTATAATGGAAAAAAGATTTTCCTTGTTCCTAAATACCTCCTTCACTTCATTCTAGAATCAAAGCCTTTGAAGTCTCTTTTGGCATAGGAGTAGAACAAAATCTGACTTTCTGTCGGACGAAGTGGTAAACTCTGCATGGTAACTCTTCTGAGCAAGTCTGCAGAACACGATGATCTGAGGATATCGACCGATACGCCGGGAAGAAAGGCTTTAGACGCCCCCACTGGTAATAGGTGGGAATCAGTTGAACCTTCCTCACTTCCTCGCCGCCACATAGACGCCTTAAGACGGGAGTAGAAGGAAGAAACTTCTTTATTGTATGGAGCCTCTATAGTTTGAATTTGCTGCCTTAATTAGTCGTAATCGACTTCCGAAAAGAACCTATGTTCCTCTGTTTGCAGGAATATAGTAAAAGTGGAAGCCTTTTCTGGTAGCCATAATCAAAAGGTGTAAAGTCTGAAGAAAACCTTCGACTCCAAGTGGTTAATTTCTGGACAGCTTGATATACAGCTTGAAACGATACTTTCTTGAGAAGCTAAGCTAGCTCACTGACCTCCAAAGAGATCCTTATCTCAGGAGAACTCAAGAGAACCTCTTTGGCTGGAAGTTCCAAAGCATCAACAGCATTCTGTCTTCGAATGAGCAAAATTTTGAAACGGCTCTGCAGGAACTTGGATCAAGATATGTCCTAGAAAACGAACATCTCTCAATAGTCTTTAGACAGCTCCACAAGAGGATCCAACAAACTGCTTATAAGATGACTTATAGACCGTATGGCTACACTCGATGTACTCAAACCATCACGGGCAATCTGTACCAAATGTCGAATGACCATCTTACATTCATTCAAGAATCTACTACCATCTACTCAGTATATACTAAGAAGGAACCAGCTTAAGCTTCCAGCGATGGGCATGGTCTTGCTGACATGTACCCCATGGGCTTTCAATAGATACTAAGAAGAACCATCTTCAACCCAAGCTGATGGGCATGGACTTGGCTAACGTAAAGTCTTCCCATCAGACTTCATCTAATCCCATCAAAGAGTGGGAACCAAAGGAACTTTGAAGACTCCGAAATCTTCCTCACATGTATGGAAGACTCAGGGATCCATCTGAGAAGGGGAGTCTTTTGATAACTTTTCGAATAGACTTCGGAACTCATCAATAGTGTGTCTAGATCAGCATAGGAATAAAAAGAGGTTTCACCAACTGTTTCATGTAAGGTTTAGAAGCTGAAGCAAAAACTGTAGACTAAGTATCTTGAAGAATAGTCGAATCACATTTCAAACCTTGATGACCCAAAACAGGCCGAACGAAGCCAGAACAGCAACCTGAGGAAATAGCTACTTTTTCAAGAAGAGCTGACATCGGAATAAGGCGCACCACAAATCGGGAAATCTTTCACAGTTTGGTATCCTCATCAAATCAGAATCTTACCCAACTATCACCAGTGCGCCTCTAAACTGGTAGTACTTCGCTAGAAAGTGCAATGAGTGAGTAGCATACCAAATATGTGATAGTATCAGAAATCTCAGCTTTGAACTGCACTAGGAAGAGGGAGCTGTATCCCTGAGGTAGGCCTCATAGTGTGATGAATCATAAGAAA
>JAMKCH010051260.1:0-10376 GCA_023653785.1 Ophioderma brevispina
GCTTCAAAACTGGTTAGGTTACAGAAATTCTCGAAAATATGTGTAGTCGCAGATAATTGAAATTGGGGAGACACATGTAATTAGTGAATTCTGCCTTAATTGATTCCTCTGCACTTTGTAAATTTGATTATCTTGGATCTTTCTTGCATTAGTCAATTAATAACGTTTTCATACTCTGGGCCAATTATTTTACTTCAATCTGGAAAACCACTTTCTTGTAGGCAGCCATGACCAGCTGCCTCTCTTTCTCTTTTGTTGCTATTTTGATAATGTACCTAGACAAAGAAGGGGTAGAAAAATTCTCGACATTTAAAGGTGCAACGAGGATTTTCAAATAACAGGTGTGCTAACCAAAAAATGTGAAAATTCTGATTTTTTGTACTCCCTGGTGTAGTGGTGTAGGAGCTTCTCTATCAAAAAATGATCCCCACTAAACGGATAAGACCTGAGATGAGAACTGTTCTGTTGGTTTATAAAAATTGTGAAATTTCTAATTTCGTTATATAGGTTATAGGAGCAAATACAAAATTCAGCCTTGTTTTCTATTGAAATATTAGGATATACAAATCACCTTTGTTTTCATTTTAAGTTATTTCTGTAGCCAAATAAAAGGTAGAGAATCTATAGAGTGTACCTCTAAATTAAATCCATAATTATAAGAGAAGAAAATTATCGATGACTTGAAATCTTCTCGTTGCCACTTTAAGCATCTTGACGGACCTCTCCTACAAAAATGCCCTCATACGCAAATGCTTTTAGCAACAATGTTGTCAAGACTGTCTATAAATGTGAGCAAGATGGCGTCGTCTTTCAGCGGAGCGTTGTTTGAGTTGCAGATGGTACGGTAGACTGAGTATGTTACATGTCCTGTCCGAGAAGAAATTTTCACAGCTGCGCGTTTTTTGAATGCCCGTTTTCATCATGTTTAGTTGTTTGACGGTTACACTTGAATGCCAAACTGGTGCTGCGTATTCTAAACTGGGTCTTGCATAGCCAACGCACCACTCGTGACTAAGTCAGCCACTGGCATGTGAAACTTTTTCAGGAGTTTCAACATCTGCAGACAGCCATGCCTTCCGTAACATTGTCATTTCTTGCTCAGTCCATGGAGGTCATCTGATATCAGGACCCACAAGATCTTTGTTACTTCATGGACATCATGCTGCCAGATACTCTTTGGAGGTAGGTTTCCACTGCCGGGCTTAATGCATTTTGATACCATTCTTTAGTTACTTCGCAGGCCAGACTTGATTTTTTGCATTTTCCCCTACACCGGGTGACCCGGCTTCTGTCATTTTGCTTTAAGGTTTTTATAGATTAAGGCTGTCGAAAGCCCCTTCTCCTCTTTTCTAGCGATAAGTTTTTAGCCCGTAGTATTGTATCCTTTTTAACAAATTCGTGTGTACAAATCCGCCTTTGTTGAAAGGATTTGCCCTCGCATTGGACAATGAGAAGGCAAATTTTCAATTAGACATCTCTCTTCGGTGTTAGGCCCACATCAAGAACCCCCATACACCCATCTATTCGCTGGTTTCGCTTACTTGAAGAGTATGCCGTACGCTCCGCCGTCTTCGTAGGCTTTCAACGCTCCTGAAACTCTTCCATCGCTTCTACTTCGCGATATGTGACGGGCAGGGAATCTCACTCCACGTCATTGTTCTCGGACTGTCAGCGTCTGGTTTTTGGCGGTGGCCAGTTTTTCTTCTGCATTAGGTAGATACTCTTTGGAGGTATGTTTCCACTTCCGGGCTTGAATGCATTTTTGTAACCATACTTTCGTTATTTCGCAGGCCAGACTTGACTTTTGCATTTTCCCCTACACCCGCTTCTGTCATTTTGCTTTTAAGGTTTTTATAGATTACGGCTAGTCGAAAGAAGCCCCTTCTCCTCTTTTCTAGCGATCAGTTTAGCCGTAGTATGATTTTATCCTTCTTAACAAAATTGTGTGTACAATCCACTTTGTTTGACGTGATTTGCCCTCGCTGGAAATGAGCAGGCAATTTTCAACTGACATTCTCTTCGGTGGTTAGCACCATCAATAACCCCATAAACCCCATCCATCCGCTGGGTGTGTCGCTGACTTTGAAGAGTATGCCGACGCTCCGCCGTCTCGTAGGCGTTCAACGCTCCTGAAACTCTTCCCTCGCTTCTACTTCGCGATGTGATGGGCATGGTAATCTCACTCCACGTCATTGTTTTCGGGCGGTCCTCGTATGGTTTTTGCGGAGGCCAGTTTATTCTGCTTCTGCCAGATACTCTTTGGAGGTATGTTCCACTTCCGGGCTAATGCATTTGTACCTATTTTTGTTATTTACAGGCCAGGACTTGACTTTTTGCCTTTTCCCCTACACCCGGCTTCTGTCATTAGGCTTTTAAGGTTTTTATAGATTATGGCTGTTGAATGAAAAAGCCCTTCTCTATTTCCTAGCGATCGTTTAGCCCTAATACTTTTATTCGTTTTGACACATTCGTGTGTACAAATCCACCGGGGTTGAAGCAATTTGCCCTCGCATTGGAAATGCGAGGGCACTTTTCAATTAGACATTTCTCTTCGGTGTAGGCCCCATCAATAACCCAATAAAACCTATCCATCCGTGGTTTCACTAACTTTAAAAAAGTAGACCGTACGCGCTGCCGTCTTTGTAGGCGTTCAATGCTCTCTGAAGCGATTTGCCCTAGCCTGGAATGAAAGGCAAATTTCAATTAGACATCTCTCTTCGGTGTTAGCCCGCAATCAATAACACC
The DNA here is from genome assembly GCA_023653785.1 of Ophioderma brevispina. Classification (NCBI taxonomy): domain Eukaryota; kingdom Metazoa; phylum Echinodermata; class Ophiuroidea; order Amphilepidida; family Ophiodermatidae; genus Ophioderma; species Ophioderma brevispina. Next base: position 2,746 of record JAMKCH010051260.1, read on the forward strand.
TATAAACACCTCCATCTGCTGGTTTCGCTTACTTGAAATTTCCGTACGCTTTTTCCGCCATCTTCGTAGGGCCTTCAACTCTCCTCGTTTCTTTTCTACGTAAAGCGATATGTGATGGGCAGGGTAATCTCACTCCACATGATTTTTCTTGGCCTGTCTCATCTGGTTTTTGGTGGTGGCGCAGTTTTTCTTCTGCATTAAAAAAAATAGAACAAACGGTAATCTAGATTAGACACATTACGCGTTTTTAAAAACTTTCCATATTTTAAATCTGAGCTGGTAAGGGGGTGGTATCACCTCGGGAGGGGGGAACCATTTGCGAAACTTATCGACCTCATAATAACTGTCTATACAAGATGCGGCAATAATTTCTCTTCTACCCTTCGCAGCTGAATGATGTTTAGCGCCCTCAGTTTTTCACCTTCCGTACCCACCACTCGTACTACAACTTTGTTTAGGGAGACCCTCAAATTGTGTTTGCGCGTATGTTTTGGTAGAATATATCTGGTGTGTGTGCGTCGTTTTAACAAGTACGTACGAAATGAATATGAAGGAATTGTTTATGTTTTTGAAGGTACCAATATGTTTAATGTTTAATGCTGTTTTTATGAAAGGACGTTCCATGTTCACCGTGGTTTGTAGAAATATGTTAATCGTTTTGTGATATTTTCAGGTTTTTTTTAAAAGATATAGGGTCTATGTTAATCGTTGGTCCTTGTACGGAAGGTGTGCGGGTGTACTGTAAAAAAGAACCGTATTTTACGGATCCGTAATTGTGAGACTACGGTAAAACTCTCTGTGATTTTACTGGCAAAGCCAGTTAAATTCTCATACTTATGGCAATTCACGGGCATTTTACATGAAAATTTTGCTGCACCGGAAATGCCCCGTAAATTGACCAAAAAAACCGAACTTTTCCAAACAACAAATGTTTTGGCGATATGCCAAAAATCCTTACAACACAGGCATTTTGCTCTTCTGTCTTTAATCTAGAATTCCTTGATGGCTTTTTTGCCCGTCACTTTACAGTAATTGTCTTCTCGCATATACGAGTTATTAAACATTACTGGGACCGAAATAAATCTTTTTTTGCAGTGTTCGTTTGCACCATGCTGCATATATTTTAATACAGTACAAACCGTTGGTAGATATAATGGATAAGGTATTTTATATGTTTGAAGCCCTCCATTGATTTCCACAATCAGTTCATTTTTTTAAATTCCATGCTCATTTGTTTCCTAAATTGCTATAGTGTTAAGTCATAACAACTGTAGTTAACTGTTCTTTGTGAAAACGACCACTATAACAGTCAAACCGGTCTTGTCTTGCAGAGATTTGTTTACATTCTTAAAGAAATCTTTGATGAGTGGCTTTTAAATTGATAACATCCAAACCTGCATTCAAGACTCGGCAAAATAAAGTTCAAACAACCAAGAAAACATGCCATATGTTTTATATCGAATTTACAATGTTGTTTTTCTTATGGGGGAACACCCCAAATGGGGCAATGTAATTTTCATGCCAAAAGACACGAGCAGAATGTGTATGTTTTGAAGATACTTGGACAAAAACATTTCAGAACCATCCCCTACCAGAATCATATTTATGTTGTTATAATAGCCCTATACGCAAACTAAATTGAAGGAAAAGATAATGAATATCACTGAAAAACTCGAATTGCGTTCTAATACAGCCGGTATTGATAAATTTTTTTTTTGGGACAGGCGCATTAGACGAGCAATTGAACGACACGAAAATTCATTGACGCAAAGTTTAAATACGATGACACAACAAATGTGGAATATCAGAATAATGAAATTGGTTTGCCCTTTCAGCGATTAAGATTTACCGGACGAATTCCATTTGTTGTGTTTTTTAATTAAATCAAGTACACAATTGCGAAATTAACTGTGACAAAACCCTATACAATGATACCGGTAAATATGTACCCTACAAGAAATGGTTTGCCGGTTCATTTATAATGTGCAATAAATTGAAGGAAACCTACTTCTACGTATTTCGATTTGTAGAATACCTTATTGGTGTGACTTCTAGCAATGAAGAAACAAAGACATAATATGAAGAATCTAAGTTTGTTTTTTCACTTATTTAGGAAAGATATAACACCTTGATTCGTGTATTGTAAAGACTATGTTTTTAGCAATGGAAATGTTTTCACAATTCTTTTACTCTCATTTAGTTCAACATGTTTAAAACTAAACATATTTACTCCTTGTTTAGCAATAAAAATAGTCTTTGTAGAAGCGTGTTTCTCTTTGAACATATAATTTCAATAAGTAAAGTTTATCAAATTAGGTTTAGTCTGGTTTTAGAATTATAACATGTGGCATAGCAACGAAATATCCTATAACCTGTGATTTGAGTTCATTTAGAATTATCATCATGATTATATACTATACCTCAATTTCATTCAGGTACAGTAATTCGTTTGTATTTGTAAAACGCAGAATTGCCACAGAACTGTTGCTATGCGACAAGTCAAATTCGAAATTCAAAAGCGTCATAATTTGGATTTACCTCATTATTAACCGATTTGGATTTGTGAAATCCCTTCATGTCGTACAGTATCTGTTTTTTTGGTTGTTCTTTTTAAACATATATATTACATTATACAAAATTTAAGTATCTATAAGGTTCATACATAACATAACATTAACATAACCTAAATTGATTTTAATTTATATTATACTCGTACTATTTCATTTTATGTATACGACAATCGTCTAGTCATGTCATATGTTAATAACAGGCCCCTCAACATGAAATGAGATTTAGGTTATGAGGCACCTCATAACGGAATCGGTTTATTGAACTTCGGAGAACTTATTTCTTCCCGGAAGAATGAAGAAACTGAAAAAGGTGTCCTCCAGTTTCTTCAAGAACAATCTGGGAGAAGAGTCATTTGTATTATGAACAATACATTACACTACACCACATTCTTCTGTTTTGCGCATCATCACCTTACAGACACATGAATGTCAAAATCTGTTTTTCTTTAAAATTAATTTAGAAAGTGTAATCCCGTGCAGGTATTAGTTTTGTTCACATTTTTGTTTTGTCTTTTTTTGCAATAAAAATTTATAGTTTTTTCCTTTCTTTCTCCCTTTTCTTTCTCTGTCTCTTTCACTCTATCACAATCACACTATTAAAAAAAATTGCAGGTGCCAAACTTAAAAATCTGTATGGCCAATCTTGTTTTTAAAATACAAATCATGAAAGTATAGCGAACCATTAAATTGTGTTTTACATGTTGTGTATATAATACAGGTCTAACTTAGTATTTCTTAATGGGAAGAACCCAAGTTATTTTCCAGGGCGCCTATCAAATTACTTTTAAGAAATTGAAGACGTTTAAGCCTTACAAGAATTTCTGCACATCCTGAAAATTTATTCTCTGGTGTAAAAAAAGCTCCATCAAATATACCGTATTATGTATTATTTATTAGTGTGGGCTATACGTGTTCATTGCGATTTAATTATTCAATAGCAGGGGTTGGTGGGGCTTCCCAAATGCTCTTTTAATTCAGTATATTTCAATCATTATATAATAAAAAACCAAGATTGTAGCCATTTGCATGTAAAACAGAAATTTTACCAAAAAACCTGTTTTCTTCCAAGTGAAAAAAAACACGGGTTTTCACACCTCTGGAAGAAACTGGCTAACCTTGTAACGGAGATGGATTTAGGTTTGTTAAAGGAACATTAGTATACTCTTGTGGCCCTCATTGGACTTAGATCTAGGCAACCTCAAAAGGAAGTTGTAAATTTATGTATTTAAATCCACTATAACATATGTATAAAGGTGCCACGCTATATTTCAAAGCATCTTGAAATGTCTTATAATGCAAACAAAATGTAATTTTGATTTAGGGCTTATGTTTCAAAACATGCAACATACATACAGGTCGATTTTGTATTTACTCCAATCCGAAATTAAAAATTTGGTCACTAATAAATCTAATAAAATATATCCTGTCAGATGGGTATATTATTGAATGGAAACTTTACATTTGTGCAACTACAATCATGTCCTTTATTTTTTAGGGACACTGATGAGAAAATGTTACTCTGTGTCGTCTACATAAAAATAATGTAGATTATTTAAGAATAGCGAATAAAACCCGTTATTTTTCCATATGGCATATATGCAGTGGGGGCCATCAAGATATTTGTTCATTTTTAAACTAATATTAGTACAAAATGATCTGCATCTCTATTAATTAGGACCGTCCTGTACCTCGATATAACCCTTTTGCCATTTAAAACAGGCGGGTCATCTTTGACACACGTTTTGTAGTTGGTTATAAGGTTTGACTACTCTATTGTCTACCAGAGTGTGACCTGTCCATTTTATGGTTCATATTTTTACCTTTACCGCCATTTAGAGTAACAGGTGTTTAACAAGTGTTTTATCGTAGTAAATTCTACTAAATAGTATAAACGAAAATGATTTACATTACAATACAGTAATAGGTGCAAATTCTTAAATACATTTTATTATAGGTTTTCCCGGGAAATTTCGCATAATGTGCCTGAGAAAAAAAAAAAAAATATTTGTAATTAAAATTCCTTTCGCGCTTATTTGAAATGAGGTATATCCTGCTTTCAATTCCCAAAACCTAACATTCAATTCGTTTTTTTTCCTTATTCAAATAATGAATGATCATACGACTCATTTATGGAGATTACAAAACTTATTTAGGCTTTCTCGGGTTGATATATGCCGGCCGATTTCAACGTTTGTGGCAATCGGTTTCGCGGTAAATCAATGTATCATTGTTACATTGACTAATTTTGAATATTTCCTTTTTCATTTATGAACTCATTTAATTTACAAAAGCAGCAACCAATATCAATAACTATAATGTAGCCTATGTGTTTATGTATGTTGTGTATGCTATGTAATGTGTGTATGTATGTATTTGTGTGTATGGGTGTGTGTGTGTACATTATGTATGTGTGTATGTAAGTAGGTGTGTATGTGTGTGTGTGTGGGGGTGTTGTATTATGTTGTGTGGTTGTGGGTATGTATGTATGTGTTTATCTAGTTTCACTAATCATCTGTATAAAATGTGAGTGTGTCGTTATGGACGTGAAACACAAAAATACCCTGTTTTATTAATTGAATCACTAGCTATCCTTTTGAAAAGCTTATGCTCAAAATTTGAGCTCCTCCCGATCTTGCGGTTTTTGTTTGACTATTTGCTGCGTTTTCCACTATCCCATAGGCTACTGTGCTGTACGTTTTCTAAATCCGTTAACGGACAAAAATACAAAATTTCGAATTTTCTTACAGATCCGACCGATTTGCCTAAGATTTCCACACGTGGATTCTGAGCTATGGGTTCAGAATGATATACACAAGTTAATTGTACTTATTTTTACCCACACTGTAGCCTATCTTTGTACGCTGTCCCACACGAGCACACTATGTATGTGAGAGTAACCCCCCAGAATGCATTTCTTGTAGGTGTGTGCAGGTGCATATGGGTGGGTAGTTGTGTGACTTTACTTAGCACATTTTTAAACTTAAATAAAAAATTATATATTTTTTTTCTCAAAGCAACGCCTCGTAAGGAGTCATGTCTACTATATAGGCCATAGTTCAGTTATCTTTTTACATACATTTTATCGGAAGACTGTTTGTTTTTAGATCTATATTTACCAATTGCTGCGAAATCGGTTGCGTCGGCGAATTCGAAGAACAGCAATTAAAACGAAAATTGATTGTGCATGTCCTTCAAATTCTTTCGCTACGAATTACCAATGTACGAAATTGAGTGTGCATTTGGGAAAACCTTATGCCGTGGTTTTTAACGAGATAATACACTTTAAAGGAAATTGATTATCTTTGCTAAATGGAAAACGCGATTGTCGACGTTCATTCCATTTCGCACGAAATCGAATACATGTTTTACAAATAAATGAATCACCACGAATGCTGGACACCTCGCCCCCTTGCAATCTCACACCCGTCAATCTCGCCCCCCCAAAAGAGTATATGCCTGCCAATCGCCCCCCCCCCAAAACGTATATGCCTTGCCAAGTCGCCCCCCAAAACGTATATGCCTTGCCAAGTCGCCCCCCAAAAACTATTTGCCCTGCCAACTCGCCCCCCTTAGATATTATAGGTATAGTATTTTATTTTTGAAAAAAATAATTTCTAAAATTAGCAGATCCACCATCTATGATCCAACAAATCGGCCGTTTGAGAGTCGCTCAAATCCAACAATTTTCCCGTTGAGAAGTCTCCTATCGACTAGGGAAAATGTTGGCATTGAGATGGGTCAAACAAATGGCTGAATGGATTTTACCCGGGATTTCATCGATTATTATCCACATCCGCGAGTTTCATCGCATTACACTGCACTCGCCAGCTATAGAAATATTGTCTCCAAGCCTATTCGATACCAAGTATCGTGTTTGTAGCGAGCTCGTTGAATCCCATTTCGTTGTTCCACACAGAGATTAAGCCTATAGGGAACTAAGCAACCGTGAATCTCACGGTACTAATTTTTTTGGCGATCGATGTCTGTAGACTATAGTATACATGAGCATGTTAGATACACAATAAATCCGGACATCAATTACCAATTCCCACCTTCCCGCCAATACGAAGAAGTTAATGTTTTTTTTTGTTTTATTTAAATTATTGTGTTGTCATGAAATTTTGTTTTTTACCTAGCCTATTGTTGGTTGCACCTGCTGGTGCCACTGGTGTTAAAAGTGTAAAACCAAACGACAGTAAAACGTATTACATATTCTGTCTGTTTAATGTATTTTCTGTTTTGCAATTCGATACGAAATTCACGCTGCCATACTGTCTCTTTCCTTACCAAAAATATGATAATGCTAAATTGATTATCTAAATGACGAATTGGTTTCTTTTATAGATTTTTCGTGCTTAACTATTTAATTTAGCTTAATTGTTAATCATAATTATTACAAACGACTGGTAAAATAGACTATCAATATTCCCGAAAATGAATATAACACGCCTAAAATTGTTCAAATTGACGGAGCTATCTATGTTTGTTCCATGAATGGGGTTTACTCTATTTATACATTATATCACAATTACCCCTTAAAGCAATATTAGCACATTTTTTTTTGAAGAGCCGCCCCCAAAGAGGGCCCCATTTTTTCAAAAATTTGGAGATTTTTACACGTTTGATTGGTACTGCTAGTAAACTATCCCTGTGAATGTTTAAGCTCGAAATGTCTATGTGTCACAAACGAAGGAATTTTGTACTAGAATAATATCGGGGATCCCCGATATAATACAACGCTGCTGGAAACGTCCTCCCAAGATGAAATAGCCGGAAAGAGCGCCCTGTACGTGTCTACGCTCATCCATAGTTGTTTAATAGTTCAGGAAAGCCAAGTGAGAGGAATTGTCTCCGAGGGGCAATATTTCATCTGGACGGACATAAACGTATCGCTTTGCCAGCTCTGCCGTTAAGTCCAATCTGGGATCCCAATTCTAATTACAAAATCGCTTATTTTGTGATACTACGAATTTTTTATCATTCTCGTTCGCAGTATAGGTTTCCTAGCAATTACTAACGTAACTCGGCAAAAATCATCAAATTTGGGGCGCTCTTCAAAAT
>JAMKCH010051261.1:0-10476 GCA_023653785.1 Ophioderma brevispina
TTGAGAAGAAATCGATACCATCTGAAATCGATACCATCTGAATTGCAATTTGTAATTGCTTTGCTATAAATATGTTTTGTGGTATACTTCGGTGTCAGTCTCTCCGCTTTGTAAATGGCTAACATCGTCCAACATGAATGGTTTATTTTCCTCTGCAAAATATGCTCATAGCTTCTGAACCCAAAGTCCCAAAAGACACCAAATAAAAATCTCTGTATAGCCCCTTGTTTTATATCTCTGTAACAACCAAAGCAAACATTGGAACGCAGAAATATAATGTTTAACCTTTGAAGAAAAACTTTCTGAATGTAGGGTTTTTATTGACTCACAACTGTAGTCCTCAATAAAGATCAGGTAAATTGATGGATTGGAGGCTTTTTATTTTTAGCTCTAAATCGGGGTGGTTAAATGGGCTAACCACTTATTAGACCGTTTTGTGACTACACAATTCGTGATATGATATGACTATGACCCAGTGTTAAAGGAATGTCAATGTCATATGCACAATTATGTGGGACTATTCGTTCATTGTGGGGACTTCAACTTCCACTGGCACTACATTGCTGTCATAAATTTACTGCATTTTCCGTCACTTCGCTGCGGCGCAACAAGATCCTATCGATTTACTGCAGGTCAACCCAGTCACTGCGGTCACGGGTTGCAGACAAACTTGCGAAGGATTGCAGTAAAATTGACATACTGCACCACTGAACTGCACCCCCACTGCATCTTGCTGCTTACTACTACTACTACTACGGTGGTCCCTGACCCTTCCTTCGAATTTCACCCGTCTCAATGTCATCCTCCATCCTCAACCGCAACCCTCCACCTCCTCCTCCACTTGTTTTCTTCATGTCTTCTTTGACGTCCCTCCTCCTCAAACCGCTCACCTCGAACTCAAAACCCTTCTTAACACATGCGCGTCATCCTTCCTCAACACATGCCATACCAACGGACACTATTCGCCCTTCGCCAACCTGTCCACCGCCTCTTCCAAACCCAACATCTTCATCAAGTTCCTCATTATCTCATCCTGTCCCATCAACGTCATCACCACACACATTGGCTCGCATTCTTGCTCGCTCTGTCCTCCGCAAAGCCCATCTCATGTTCGCTGCAGACACCAACGTCTCACGCCAGACAGCATCACTGATCTCAACCAGCTCTTATACACCATTCCTTTCATCTTCAGAGGAAATCTTTACCCGTGTAGCAACTCTCCGCATTCCCTAAACTTCACCCACCCATACCTCACTCTCGCTGTCACAGCCACCCGTCACCCACCACCCAACATCAACCACCCCCACTAACCTTAATTATCCCCTAGGTATGTGAACTCCGTCACTGAACCTCACCACCCATCACACAACTTTTCCTCCTGTTCCACCCATCCCTCCAGCACCCTTCTCACAATCTTCTCTCTACACACACATTCTCTTGCCAAACTAGGGTCACGTCTCTTCATCTTTGTGCATCTCCCATGGAGCCATTTCCCACATTTCTCACAACCCACTGAATTTGCTTTTACTCTCTTCCCACATACCCCACATGGTCTAAACCTTACTCCCTACCACCTCCCTCTCCGCCCACTCACCAGCACTTTTGTCTTTCCAAGGTTTACCTTCAGACCCTTACGCTCGAAAGCCTTCTTTCCATTTCAAACCTGCCTCCCTCAATCCCTCCAATGTCTCACTCATTAAACCAAGTCATCCATCCGCATACAACTCTCACTCATCAACCTTCTTTTGCACTCTCTGTTGAACACATGCAATCACAATTGCAAAACTCAATGGCGAAAGTACAGAACCTTGATCTGCAACCCACCTTGACCTCAAACTCCTCTGACAATTCATACCCCACTCATAACCTCTCGTTTTGCTCCTTCATACAAACTCATGAACTGCTCTAAATCAACAGACTTGTTATCTCTCTCTTCCTCATCTCCACTCCATCACTTTCCTAGGTACCGCCACCCTATCAAACGCCTTCTCCACGTCTACAAACACATATACAGCTTCTTCCCTTAGCGGGTATCCTCTTGCAACCATCCTTAAAAAAACACTACTGCTCATCGTTCCCTTCCCTGCATAAACCCAACTTGCAATCTCATCCACTTCACTATCTTCCGAATCCTATTATCCAGAACCCTCTCCACAATCTTAAAATGCACATGCCAAACTCTAACACTTCACACCTATATGCACCACACCTCATTGCATCCCCTTTCTCCCTTAAATTGGAATTACCACACTCACTGCCTGCCCACTCCACCGGCTCCCTCCCCCATCCACACGCTCTGACACAACCTCCATCACCCCTCAATCCCTATATCTCCACTCGCACTAATCATCTCCACTCACACTCTGAGGGTCACCCCTTTCCTTTTTTCATTTCCTTTCCTTTTTCTTTTGCTGCATCGCCATTTAAAATAATTTTAACTCGTTGCAGTACTGCCTTGCGTTGCAATACTGCAAGTGATTGCAGTACGATGTGGTAAGCTCATTGCATCACTGCACTGCTTTGCAGTGAAAGTATGAACGGACCTTAAGTATACTCTCCATCATAATTCCTTTTCCTCTGCGTCAGCCTACGCCAGCTTCCCGTCACACAGAACCATGACAATGCGTAAGGAAAATACATAGTCTGCTGGTTACACGCTCAAAAACTTCGCGCAGCGGGTATATGTAGACGCCTATTTTTAGAAACGGAATTGTGCTGTGACTATTAGTGATAGAAGACAGTCATTGACTAACTCTGCTCCATAATTTCCTGACAGTTTAGAACGCACGCCAGGTTTCCCGCCAAAACGGCGTCGCATTGTGTTGCATGGTTGAAACGCAGTACACTCAAAGACGCGAAAAAAATTATAGCCCATAGTATAGTGTAATACCCAATCAAATGACAGCAATGATCCATGCCATGGACCAGCAATTTCTGTGTAAAGTGACAGGAGGAGATCTTTAATGAAAACAAATTTCTCTCATTTTCTTCACTGGATCGGCGGTCGTTAGACCACCTTCCGAAATTGTTTCTAAGTTTTGAACAAACAGTAACAAAATAACCGCAACCTTTTTGAACTTGGGGTCCCCCCCCCCCCCCCCCCCCCCCCTGCTAGCAAGCATCGTCCCCATAAAAGCCATTCTTGTGTACTTTCTATCGTGCACAGACACAAAAAACTAAATCATCAATCTTATTACATAAAGATGTATTCATCAATTCACTTCATGTGGTGATCTAATACATTGGTAAGCATTCCAAATATGCAAAAAACCGGTTCAACAAAAATTGGTGGGGCGTCTTTTATTTGGAAACTCCTAATGTTCTCTTTAAAGGGACATTTTCGTGATCCACAGCCTCGCGCTCGTCCCCCGACTTGCCTAAAAAATGTTGTATATTTTATTCCATCTGAAAACTGTTAGCCTTAGTATCCCGTGTGCCCAATCTTCCATGCAAATTCTGTCGTCGCATCTGTAACACAGTGTAAGAAATTCGCAGTTATTGTATTTTTCTGTCCATAAAACTACGAGAAAGTACAGCACATTAGCCTATTCTGGGACTGTGAAAGAGCATTGCTCTAACACAACCCCGCAAGATCGGGATCTGGTAGCTGCAATTTTGAGAATAAGCTTTTCTCAAGATAGTAGTGACAGTGTTTAGTTACTCATCAGTGTCATATTCACTGACAGATCAGAATGATTGATCACTTGTAATGCACTTGTCAATTTCAATTCAATCCCGGCCCCCTTGGGGTCCCGGGACATAGCCAGGTATATGCCGGGAACATACCCGGGCATGTACAAAAAAGTATTGCCCGCAAGCCGGTCTTACGTTTAGCCTGTCCCCGCCCTGCCGGGTCAATCATTGATGATAGCTGGGGACATAGAGGGGACTTTAAACGCATGTGTCACACATATAAAACCATGCTACATCATTGATGCAGAGTCTCCCGTCCAATCTGTAGTATATCACACCCATTTTATATAGCTACCATTGCAGTCCGATCTCTTCCATGTCGTGAAAGTCAAGCTATACAAGTAAGCACACCCGCACGGTTTCGCAACAGAAATGTCTCGATATCAACTAATCTTAGGCTCGATATTTTCAACGTAAACTCGCCAGAAAACATCAACAATCCATAGGAACTGTTTCAAAAAATAATATCACCTAATCACAATAAATTACTAGAAGATTGTCTGATTCATGCCCGATTCATTTAATTCATAAAATCACCGTAGGTACGTAGTGAAAGCCTATTTGATATTTCTTGCTAAAAAATGCCAGAATAATGTCATTTCATTGCATAAATTCAACACTTAGGAGTGGGTTTTTTGCAGAACTCACCAAGGATATTAAAAAGCAAGGGTGATGCTTCCTATGTCTCATTCCCTAATTTTTGAAATGTGGTGCTTGCAGGTGTGTGCAAAACAACTATGCAACTTAAATCCATCCTACGGCGATTGGGCCCAACAAATGCCACCCTCTATTCCAGCCTGGTTTTGCAAATGAACTGGCACCTTGTTAAGGTTTTTGTTCCAACATTCATATAATTCAACCCAATTACCAACCCATTGGAACAAGCACTATTTACAGCAATCTAAAGAGTGGATCAAAGGCTGACCCTTCCAACTACGGCCTATATCCCTAACTTGGCATCTGTTGCAAGATTATGGAACATATAGTGCTGAGTCTATAAGCAAAACAGCTTTATCACCAAAATATTCTAATAAATGAACAGCACGTTTCAGGTCTTTGCTATCCCCAGTTTACACAACTCATAAATTCAACAAATGATTGGTTCGGAACACTAAATAACAAAGGTCAGACAGATGTGGTTCTTTTGGACTTGTTAGCACAGCTTTTTGATAAGTCCACACAAACATCTCAATAATCAAAGCTTGTTCTTATTGGTATTAAAGTAACACCTGGGATGGATCAACATTTCTTATCAATCGCAACAAGCCGTATCCTCACTGGAACTCAATTCCATCTTGGTAAGTGTGACCTCATGTGTATTCCTCAGGGCTCCGTCCTGGAACCTGTGTTTTCTTACTCTAACATAAATGATATAAAAGACCACATACAATCACCATAAAATTATCGCTGATGACAGCATTGGTGTCAAGGAAGGATTGGAACTCACAACTACCACGAGATTTTACAAAAAGATCTGAAATACTCTGGGCAAATGGTCCGGCCACATGGTTGATGTAATTTTAACGTCAAAAATTGTGCAGTGCTTTCCATCACGACACGCAAACGTAGTCCAAAATTACACCAGTATACACTTCCTGGTGAGATCTTAACAGGTGCAAAACATGACTACCCTAGCTGTTACCATATCCCATGATTTTAGGGATGACCCGTGTACTAATTTTTCCAACAAACCGCATAAAGCCAGTCGTACTCTCGGATGCTGCGCAGAACTCTTCCCCGCCTGTTCACAGAAGTTAAGAAACTCAAGCATACACAACACTTGTCCCGCCCTACAATTAGAGTATGCCAGTGAAATATGGAATCATAATACTAATAAGAAATTAACCGGATTGAGCAGATACAGAGCAGTGCGGCACTGTTCGTCTCGCAGATATCGAAAACAACCCATGTACACCCCTTATACAGAGTCTTAATTGGATCAGCTTCATATTCGCCGCCTCATACAACAAGTGACCAAGCCCTACAGAATCCACTACAACTTATTAATAATATCACACCATACCTGCTTCCAAGAGCATCAACATATATCAGCAATTAAATCATCCTTGAAAGTCAACAACCCAATCTATAACTGTAATGCATACAAATATGCATTTTTCCCCCTAGAAGTGTTTGCCATTTGGAATCGTCTGCCACCGACAAGCCCAGTCTTCATGTGACTCCATCAGTAGCAATCTTTCAGAGCTACCGCTGCTCCACCATCGGGAATGAAACACGCCCTGTATGGCAATTTGGTGCTATAAACTGCTCGTTATTTTTGTACATAGTGCAACCTTTTTGTTGTAAACTTTCTTCTTTGATTTTGGAAGCACCTATTTTTTCTCACTTGTCGGCTGGCGGTCGACGCCACCTCTGCACCATCCCAGTTTAGCACGTTGCTCGGTGAAGGGATCACCACACCAAGTACCAATAAAAAAACGCGGCAATTTTAATTGATATGAAAATACTTGATCGCTATGGAAACAAGTAATGCTCATAAAATACATTCTGTTAGGGTCAAAATACTTCTCGAACTGCCACATGTTTCCGATATCAATCAAATTAAAAAGTTTAAAAACAAAAAAATTTTACTTTTTTTAAAAAAAAAAAACAAATTTCCGACTGGTTTTTGGCAGTGTTATTCCCCATTCAAACTTTTCCATTTTATATCGGGATAATTGTCAAGTTTTTTTGAACCGCCCGCGCCTTTCAGCCAAGAGTACAGCCTGTCCATGCTCCTGCGTACTGTCCAGCTCATCGCGACCAATGATCACCGCAAGCGCGCGAGCTGAGTCCCCGGTCCTGGGGTCTAACATTTAAAGAACGGGGAAATTGAAGATTTGCTCCAATAATCTAAAAGAATCTATTTTATACAAATATTGCAACCTAATTTCCTTTTTTGTTTTATTTGGAAATGTGAGAAAGATTTAAGTAAAATTGTAATCATTTAATATTGATAGTGGGTTTGGTTGGCTTGGGCAATAAGATCTGGCATGATGAACTTTTTTTTCAAGCGAAAAACACAATGTTTCAAATCAAATATGTACTGACGTGTCTTTTAATTTGAAAAATCTTACCCAAACTACTGTTTTCTCATAAATTTATACCAGTAGATTACAACTTTAATGGGAAAATAATAAAACTTCCCTTTTTTCCAGGCCTAGAAATATAACTTGTCCAGATTAGATCATATATTCACCTTTAAAAATATTTTTTGTGTTTTTGTTTATTGGTTTATTTATTGAGAAAAAAAACTCCACTAGTACATAAACAATTCGGCAAAAAAATAAATAACGAAAATACTCAAACAAAACCTTCGTGTAACCATGGTGTAAATAACACATTTCACAAACAGTGGCGGATATAAAGGAAAAGGGCCCTGTCGCAGCTGAAGGTGGGGCCCTTTAGCGCGCTTTCGCAGCGCAATTTTGCACTCTAGTGCGAATATGAGGGTGTCTGAGGGGGGCCTGAGAGCAATATTTTAGGGGGCCCTGTCAGCAGCTGCTGACACTGCTGACTAATATCCGCCACTGATTTCAAATGTGCGCTTGAGTGGCATCCCTCTTGAAACAGGAGGTGTTGGGATACACAGACGGTTAAAAATTCAGCGGTGTCAAACTCTCACGCAATGGGCTTGACTCTCACGCCTGAGGGATATAGTCGCAATTGCGTGCCAAGTAACAAGGGGAAAGAACAAAAACAATCTTTGTTTCTCACGAAAACTAACCATGGACAATTCAACTCAAATTTCGGATAAGCAATTAAGAAGATTTGTGGTTATGCCTATATAAGTGATTGTTGTGTCCAGAGTTTGTCAGAAAGATTGCAAACCGTCTCCAAAAAAACGGGGGAAGTAATCAATACGATTTCAATGGAGTCCAAATGGTGGATTGCAGACTACAAATATCTGGTTTTATTGCACGTTTTTCCGCTTTGTTATCATGAGGCATATATGCAATCCATCATGCATTCCAAGAAGATGCCTTGAGTGCAGATCCCTGGGCAGGGTCGCAATATTGATTACCCACTGACAGAGTACGGCATGGCCATTTCAAGTTATTTTAGCAAGTCACTATGCCCCCCCCCCCCCCCCACAGAGTAGGCCGACAAAACGACAATCACCATGGAGATTTGTTGTTTGGCTGAACGTTTCCGTGGCGTATGATGCAGGGTTTTAGATATTACTCTGCTATGTTAGTGGTCGGATATCGCCGGAACAATTGTGGATTTTTTTAATAAAACCAACTCAAACGAGGTTTCTCAAACATAACTTCCGATACAGTGGTGAAATTTCGGCTCGGTTCTGCCACTCCGGAGATCCAAAATGTAGTATGATTTTATATCGCTGACCCTGTTGTCGCATAGCCGGGGACCGAGCCGGGATGTAACAGAGTTTTAATGCAGTCCCCGCCCCCATTGGCTGAGTCACACCGAAGCCTGGCTAGTAGGGGCCGGACATAGGGGGATGTACAAAAAATGCAAGCCGGCTACCCGGGATTTCGTGCTACTTAGCGGGGACAAAAGGGCGGGGGTGTCACGACAGCAAAATGTACATTCCCGGCTAAGTACCCGGTAGTACGGGACCCCCCAGGGCCGGGAATTGAAATTTAATTATTTACCACAGACTGATGATACACAGACAGGACAGAACATAATACCAAGCAATCTATGAGCCTAAGCTATCTGCGCTCTGCAGTGACACAAAAAAACCATAACGGTGTATTTACCTGGGCGTGCTGGGGAGTGTGGATCTCAACGGAATTCATAACTTTCTAACATTAGTTTCGGTTACAGGATGTAATATGGTCCCCGTGTAACTTGACTCTGCCTGTCTCTAAATGCCCACAAGTTTCTAGTTTTTTTTGCCCTATCTACATCAAACATTTTTATCCGTAGGGAGTTAGAAAGTTAAAATCATGAAAGCAGGTGATTTTATATTACTTGGATATTATCAGCTTGGCTACTTCTACTGTGTTAATTTCAATGTTAAAAAAAAAATTTTTTATTTTTATGAAAAAATTATACAATATTTAGAAACACAAAATGACCAGCTGGTGGGCGCACAACACTAAATCACTCCACGTTGGGGGAATGGTAGGTAAAGTTCCGGTAAAATGACAAAAATGTTTGAGATATTTTTCAGTCCTTGGGGACCGGTTCCTAGGGAGGGTTGTATCTTATAATAAAAGTGAAAGAGTATAGCGTGACCATCGCTGAGATTATCACACAATTTGGAAATTCGATTCGGGGTAGAAACTAGCACTCGACTTCCGCTGGTCGAAAGCGGGCTAGGAGGCGTACAGTCCGGCTCAAAATAGTGGTGGCGCTGATCATATGCCATTTTCTTAAAATCTAGACTAGGAATGATATCAAAAATTGAAACTTATTACGAAAGGTTTAGTTGTGATCTATAGGGAAAATGAATTCATAACTTCAAAATATTGTAACGCAGGGGTGCAATCAGCGGCGCGATGTGGTATTTTTACGGGTATTTCAAGAGCGATTATTTAGTGCGTGGCGCCCGTGGTGATCATTGACTCTGCATTGACATGTTGTTTGTTGTTTGTTCTGCGGAGGTGTGTTAAATCATAATATTAAAGCTTACATGTGAGTACCCCAATTAAGATTGCTCAGCCTACCGGCCAGAGTATCTGCGACATGCAGAAAACGAAATTTAATATGATTCGGTTAGAGAACCTGAGAAGCGAGCGCTCAGATTCACTTTTATTTGTCATTGTTTGCATAGAAAAATTGACCGCAAGACTTCCCAATATTAAATACTATTGTGAGTGAAGCCCAAAGTGACAAGAGATCAAGAAGGAGGAGATAGCTATATTGCTATTAGTGATTTGTTTGAACAGCATGCAGGCCTATATGTTGTAGACTACCGTGTGTGAAGTGTCAATCACTCCACAGTTACCCCATAACTCAGTACCGATCCCGTTCACCCTGTCATGACAATTTTACATTGTGCATTTAAAAGATTCAGCATTAACTGCAAATGGTGACTTAGCTGCTGATCTGGGCGATGATCATATTAGTAGCCCGCCCATGCAGTGACTCTCAGTGCAGGGGCCAAGGCGCCATCAATGGATTCATACTAGGTACATCGTAAAACACAACAACCCTTGATGGCCTCATGGTGACCTCTTGACTTGCTACCTCCGTGGCAAACCAGTTAAATGAATGGGATGTTTAAAGTGTCATTCCTTCATATACAATTAATATGGACATTCATGCATTTAACAATTAAAGGGTCATTCATTCATATACCAATTAAATGGTTAATTCCTTCATTTACCAATTAAAAGGAGGGTCATTCATTTTAAAGGGGTCATCCTTTTTACCAATAAAGGGTCATTCTTATTTGACAATTAAAGGGTCATTCATTCATTTAGCAACTAAAAGGTCGTCCTTGGTTTACAAATTAAACGGTCCTTCATTTACCAATTAAAGGGTCATTCCTTCATTTACTATATTTACCAATTAAAGGGTCATTCATTCATTTACCAATTAAAGGGTCATTCCTTCTTTACCAAATAAAGGTCATTCCTTCATGGCCTATTAAAGGGCCATTCTTCATTTACCAAATAAAGAGTCACTCTCATTTCCCAATTAAAAGGATCATTCCTTCATTTACCAATAAAGGGTCCATCCGCCATTTACCAATTGAAAGGGTCATTCCTTTCATTTATCAATAAAGGGTTATCATTGCCTATTAAAGGGTCTTCATTTTACGAATTAAAGGGTCATTCCTTCATTTACCAATTAAAGGGTCATTCC
>JAMKCH010051262.1:0-10363 GCA_023653785.1 Ophioderma brevispina
TTTTTTTTATGGAGCCCGGGACCATGGCTCCCACCGGACTATATCTGCTTTCACACCGGTTCAATCTTCATATAAGACTGCACGGAATTAGCCTAGCATGAAATCTTCTATAAAAGGATCAAAGGATTGCAAGGATTGTACAGCTTTATTCCGGGAAAGAGTCTTTACTCTTGTCTAACTCATGAATATCTTACACCAAGGACACACCATTTTTCCGAAGGTTTGTTTATCCGTTAGTCCGAACACGAGAATTCCCTATACTAGGCATTATTCCGAAGGTTCGTTAATCCGAACATTTATTCCGGACGTTCGTTTATCCGAGGGTGTGTTATTCCGAATGTTGTCTATCCGAAAGTTCGTTGATCCGAAAATGTAATAAGGTTCCTTGATCCGAAAATGAAATATGTTCGTTGACTTGTAACCCTAAACCCACACCTAACCCTAAACCCTAACTCCTAATCCTAAACCCTAACCCTAAACTCATTTTCGGATAAACGAAACGTATTTCTTTTCTGGGTCAAAATTGTATGAAGATTCCAAAAATCATGGGTATACTTTTTAAAGTGTGTTCTTGGATGTATTCTAGGGGGAAAGGCTTATACAGGGGTTAAAATATAAAAAAGATCAAAATGTGTTTTAAAGCGTATCATCTTGTTCAGCATCTTTCAAGGATTTCAAAAAGGTATAGCTTGCCTTATCTGAGGGTTATTATTCAAGACATACAAGGCAAAACAGGTTCAAGGTCACATTGGGGTAAATGATTCACCAGTTTTTTTTTTAAAATTGTGCCAAGTTGTCCGTCTTACTGTACAGAAGCCGAAAATATATAGGTCGCATTGTCTATGACGTTTTGGTGATAATGGCAAATATGGACGTGGTCCACAGGGTCTATATGGGAGATCACTTGCTCTATCCGTAAAAGTCTCACTTTGAAATGCGAAACACAATCTATATACATTTTCTTATATATGACCCAATGAACGATTTGTCAAAAGTTAGCCTATCTGTGGATAATGTAGTCGGTTCAAAGACCATCCTTGTCCCAGGTAGATTTTGTTGCGACTCATCGAACCACGTAGTTCACGGTTATGTTAACATGATATTTAGCCAATTTTGAAGTCAACAGTTAGTACTTCGGTTAGTTCAGTTATTCAGCGCATTCAAAACCAGCCTATCCCATATGATGATAAATGTACACTGTTTTTAGCAAGGACAGGTATGTATATGTCTTTTGTTGTTCCGTTGTGCGTTAAACATGTGATGGTGGTTGAACAAAATGTTAATCAATGTTCAAGGTGGCTTACCCACTTTGTTTAATTCCAGAACATTTATGTTAACCTATTGTTGATGAGTAGGATATAACAATAATCCTTCGCTAGGAAAGCGAAGGACACCTTTCGAACATAACACCTAAAGAGTGTATCTATCGCTTTACTACCAACCCTGACTTGATAGCTTAGCCGGCAAGAGCGTCGTGCTAGTAATACGAATGTCGCCTGTTCGAATCCGGCCAAGCATAGGTTTTTTTTCAACGCTAACGTGCTCTGGCCATCTCCAGGGAAAGATTAATAAATACACTTTGTGTAATAGTATGTTCGATGGAAATATTTGACAAATTGCAGGTATTAAACTCGCGACCTTCTCGCATTCACACGGCGATTTTGAATTCACCGTCTAAGTTCGTTTGTTGTCCTTCGGACATCACACCAATGTCATAGGTCTTAACACTTAACTGCATAAGGGGGGGGGGGGCTCCTAGGGGCCCATTTTTGTTTTTCGGCCGGCGTTTTTTAACGCTGCTATATATTTGGTTTATATTTTTTGTATTTGTCTAACTTTTAGTTGCGCTTGCATTGTTGCAAAAAAAATCAAATCCATCGCGTCGTTTTTGTGTTAATTAGCATGGGTTCCTACGAGCACCCCCCCCTTATGCCCACGACAAAAATAAATTAAAAATCTTAAAAGAGTTGCTGTGATTCTGATTTTCATAATGCATACACCTAGTGACATAACGTAAATAATTAATCAAAAAATTCTTGGAAAGTATAGTAGGCCATTGGTGTCATAATATTTTATATACATCATATAGCGGTTTACTGTAGGAACCTATGGTAAATTATACAAGTAAACCTAAAAAATATAAAATGACATGAGACATTTATGTTTGTGCTTAATATGGTAAATCTAGTTCATTCTTCACCAATTAAAGCATTCGGCAAAAGTGTAGGTGAATCATTGCCGTAGAAAATGCAGAAACGACTGTATAGTGTCTTTTTCGCACATTTTGACGCAAAATTAAAATCAATGTTTTGGCCCTATTTTTCTTACTGAACAATTTTTTTTTCAGTTTTTTTTTTTTTTTTTTTTTTTTTTTTTTTTTTTTTTTTTTTTTTTTTTTTTTTTTTTTTTTTTTTTTTTTTTTTTTTTTTTTTTTTTTTTTTTTTTTTTTTTTTTTTTTTTTTTTTTTTTTTTTAGGAAAGTGGTTATATAATGAATGGACCCCTAGGAGCCCCCCTTATGCACTAACGGAAGTGCAAACCCCTTATGCATTTAAGAGTTAAGGAGTGAGGTGTGGGTGACCTTGGCGCGACCATTCCTCTGGAGGACCAAACGAACTATTGTAAATCGGAGTGACCGTGAGGCTACCTTCCTTTTAGAGACGTAGAAGAAGGTGGAAATCGAGGAGGTTGTGCTGGGATAAAAATCGTATTTGACATTTAATCCC
Organism: Ophioderma brevispina; assembly: GCA_023653785.1. Lineage (NCBI taxonomy): Eukaryota > Metazoa > Echinodermata > Ophiuroidea > Amphilepidida > Ophiodermatidae > Ophioderma > Ophioderma brevispina. The sequence goes on from JAMKCH010051262.1 coordinate 2,726, forward strand.
AGATTAATCGCTTGTTAATTTTAATCCTGTACAGTGTCAAAAATGTGAATGTCTTTCTATACTTGTTAGTACACGATGCATTTAGTACGGCACTTTTTACAATAAGTTCTCGGACTAAGCTATATAAGCCGGGAGCAAGCAGACATTTGTAACACATCTCAAGTACAAAAGGCTTGAGTGATTGTTGTCAGACTGTCTTAAATGCTTAGTTTCCGATGTAGGGGGCACAGAAGGTCAACGTCCAGTGCATTCAATGGGGCTTGAGCTTGTTTCCCCCCTACTTCGTTAAGCAAGCATTTGAGACACTCAAAACTATTCCTTATTTTAATCCTATGAGCTCCACCAATAATTTGCACCATCTTCCAAATCGGAGCAACCTTAAAATTTGACCCCTGTACAACTGAAATTGACCTTTTTTCTTTATTGGCGTTTGCTTTTTTGGCCTATAATTCAGAAACATTAGGCCATAGATATTACAAACTATACCTTTTCTGAATCCTTATTCAGAAAAGGACACATAATTTGGTATACTTTTCAACACGATTGGATCAATTGAAAAATTTGACCCCTGTACAATCTTTGCCTTGGCCCCCTCTCCTTAAGGCACCATTTGCAGCACTTAAGAATCACGTTTCAGGGGTTTCTGTCACGCTGTCTACATATTTAATCACTCAAACCTTTTGTACTCAAGATTTCCGTGTTACAAATGTCTGCAAGGTCTCAGGCTAATAGCCCTGAATGACTACGATCGAATGTGTTTCAAAGGCGTAGATAAAATATTTTGCACCCAGGACATCTTGTACAGGTGTTTAGGCCTAAGTACTCATCGGGAAGTGTCATTAATTAATGCAGGCCTATGTATATTATATATCGTCGGCCGCGTCACATAGTGACATTTTGGACTTTTTGGAGAAATTTGGCATACTCTACAAATTCACCCAAATATTTCGAACCTCAAAGTGGCTTAATTATTAAAGTATTAGTTAACTAATTATGACGTATTTTCAAAACCTTACATTGCCTGCATCACATATTTGTCGCAAATCTATTCTGCGCAGGCCCAATGCGTCGTATCGTATCTGCATTTTGAAGTATTCGCCGTTTCACGTATTTTTCAGTCCACGACTCCTGTAGCTCATGGGGGTTTTGTATGCGATATATAGGAGGAGCAGAATATTCATAAGGGCCTTATTTAAGGAGTTCGTTTACCTCACACTATCGAACCGTCTAGAAAAAAATATGGGTGTACCCGGCGAGCGAAGCGAGCCGAAAAAAAATGGGGAAACTTCTTGAGTCTTGCCCCTCCGGAGGCTCAGGTCTGGTTACGCGCCTGCCCTCTACATCAATGCTAGGTAGGTAGTACTCTCAAAATGTGGTATCACTTTTTCAATAGGGGCCAATTTAAGTTTACACAGGGGTCAAATTTTTAAAATGCCCCAATCCCGTTGAAATGTTACGCCATACCTTGGAAATATAACTAAGGATGCCCAAAAATGTATAGTTTGTACCACCTACGACAAATGGTTTTGGAATATTATAGGGTATAAAAAATGGCAAAATGGTAAAAAAAAAAAGGGCAAGTTTTTTTTTTTTTTTAATTTTCAACATTAAAAGTTAATCTGGATTATAGTTTAAATACTTGAAAATTACTGCCTAGGGTACGAGGACCTCCCAAAAAGTTAGTTTTGATTATGTTAAAATATTTTACTTTTTTTTTTACGGAATAAGGTCCAAACACGGTCAACAACATTGATATGTTAACGATGGACCTCTTTGGCTGAAACATGGTAACCTACTCATTGCAAGGAGGGTACAAACTATTCCTTATTTGACACTTAAGCTGGATGAACAATTCCTTCCTTTTACCAAAATTGGAGCAATTTGATTTTGACCCTGTACCAACTATAAATGACCTTTTTAATTTAGCCATTTACCTAACTCCCAAACCAATGGTCATGATGGTACAAACATACATTTTTGGAACCTTATCATCTAGACGGACAATATGGCATAATTACACCATGATGGAGAGCCGCACTTAAAAAAAATGACCACTGTGTAAATTAAAATTGGCCCTATTGAACAAAGTGATGATACACAATTTGAGAGTACTACCTACCTAAGATGATATAGAGGGGTCCCATACTAATACCGAAGGGTCAAACCTGTTGTAGTGAGGGGGTAAAACGATGACCGTCTGGAACCCTTGGTCCGAGTTCCTCCTCTATATGGCCAGAGCTAAACTCTTCAGGAGTCCACTAATTCAAGGTCCAGGAACCCAATATTTTGTAATGTGGCAACTGGATTTTGGTGAAAATTTCATTAACAATCTTGCAACCAAGGTTTTTATAAAGCAAAATTGTATGAGGATTCCAAAAAACAATCCATGGGTGTCATTTTTTAAAATGTTGTTCTTGGATGAAATTCTAGGGGGGCCAGGTTTACACTGGTTTATACAGAGGGGGAGGAAAAATAAAAGGGGGAAAAATGTGTTTTATAAAAGGTTTACAATCATGTTCATTACTTTCAAGGATTACAGAAAGGTTATAGTTTTGCCTACTGCGGGTAAGACAAGAGTTACAAGGTACACGGGTTCACGGTCACATGGGGTAAAATTCAGATTCATCGGTTTGTTATAACATGGTGCAAATTGTTCGCTTATGTACAGAAGCCGAAAAATAAAGGTTGCGTGTCGATGACGTTTTGATGATAATTAAGAGGGGCAAATATGGCCGTGGTCACAGGGTCTATGGGAGACCATAGTTATTCTCAAAAGTCCACTGGAAAGGTGAAACACAAGAATAATGTACATTTCTTATGTAGTATGACCCACTGAACGATTTAAACCAGTTTCAACAAAAATCGGACCCTTCTATAAATAATGACCCTTGAAATTTATTGAGCATATTGTACTAAAATAAATAGGTCGAAATATGCAAACTATCCTTTTTAGAAACCTTATGAGCAGCCGAAACAGACTGGAATAATTTTAAACAATTTAAACACTTTTATTGTTTACCCCGTACAAATTTTGCCCCTATAAAAACATCCAAGAACACGTTTTAAAAAGACACCCATGATTTTCAGATTCTCCATGAAATTCTGAAATGGAAAAAATTGTGTCAAACTTGTATATGAAACAAACTAAACAAACACATCATAAATTTCCCCATGTACTATTTGGTTTTGTAACATAATTCTCCTGACGCACGGCACGAATAGCTGAAATGGCCAGCCCTTTTTTTGGGGGGGGGCACGCGCCCTTTTGAGCGAAGTACTACTGACTTTTTATCTACAGACCGTTTGATCTAAGGAGTTGTGAACCCACTCAACAAATGTCGGGGCATGCCACATTAGGGGCCACTAATACATTGTTATATCCTACAAGTTCATGTTTTTTAGATCATTGGTCAAAAACCGTTTTCGCGTGTTACGGCACTAACCTCATTATGAATGCATATCCTCATTAAGGTTTTCCATGACAAAAACAGGAGGGAATTCACATACATCTTTGTGGCCAAGAGTATTAATAAAATAAACCAACAATGGAAAGGTGGAAATTTCTGGAACAAGCTGAAGAATGTCAGAATTGTTGCGAAATGGTGTGTATAGAATAATATACTAAAAGTCCCCACAATCCACTTTGGTGGCATTTCGAAATAAGGGGGCAAAGTTTGTACCGGGGTAACTTTACGTAATATTTCATTGTCCTAACTTTGTTTCCAAAGACATTTTTGTCATGTCCCAGGATTATAAAAATTATTGTTGCCCTAGCTAGGCTGGAGTTAATACACTAATGGTAAAAAAAAAAAAGGCTCAAGTCATCCGGGGGTAAATTTTCAGAATGGTCATTCTTCCCGAAAGTGTCAAATTCTTCTCTATAGTTGTAGATGAACACCAAATGAATTTTAAAAGTGGGGTCATTACTTGCAACATTCGGGGCCAAGTGTGATGGGGTTTTACAAGGCTCTATGGGAGTCACTGCATTCTGCTCTTATATGTCCATATTGAATCCATGTAGGTGAATTTGAATGAACATTTTCTGTTTTTAATATGACTCTACGAGCAATTTGAAATCGGTTCAATGAATTGGATCATTTTTGAATATTTCCCCCAGATGACCTTGAATGATTTAGGGTCTGTTATACTTACCCTACAGGTTGTAGTATAGGGCAAACTATACCCTTTTATTGTCCTTGGGACATGACAAAAGGTTGGAACACAGTTAAGGACAATTCGAATATTTGTAATTTTACCCCTGTACATTTTCCCCTTGTTCTGAAAAGCACAATGAGGATTTTAGGGGACTTTTAGTATGTTATTCTAGACGCATTTTCTGCACCAATCCTGACATTTCATCTTGTTCCCAGAAATTTCCACGTTAAAACTAAAATCTTGGCCTATTGGATTTTTGCTCTAACTCTGCTCAGGGATATTTTTGTTGGCAACTAAGGGGGTGCACAAACAGGAAAATTTCATATTCATTTCCATTCTCATACGGCACCCGTCAACATGTTTTTGTGACTTTAAAAGCAAAATTGGTATAGGTGACAACCTTGCATGTTTAAGTGCCATATTAGTGCCTTACTATATTTACTATATCCTGTTGGTAATCAATAAATTGAAACTAGTTAGTAACTTTTACAGTATTTACACTATTGCTCATACGCTGCAGCTGCGTCACAAGCGTCTGATTTATGTTTCTGAAGGTAACGCAAAACGCTTTGTAAAAAGCTTCCGGGTTAATCTTTTTCTCCTCCTTTCAGTCTTTAAGCGAAAAAAATGTAGCGTTTATGGTAAAAGCCGTCAAAGTCACAGGTTTTATTGTACAATTTTTCAAAATATCTGCACAGTAATGGCTCTAAATCTCTATGTTTATTGTAAACCAGTCATTGCCATTATGTAGGCAGAAAACTCCAATATTCCTACCTTTCAGCGCAAAAACTGGATTTTAGCCTATTGTCTGTGGAAAATGCCAGTGTTGCTGATTCGCGGACTTAGGACGTAATTGTGACGTAATGCTAGGCATGTGTTGGTACTTATTTTGTATTATTGTAAGAGGAGGACCATACACTGTTAAAATGTCCGTAAATTATGAAAACAGAATATTTTCCGTAAATTAACGGAAAAATCTGTTTTAGAAAACAATAAAATTGTGTTTTATTAATTATTAAAATAGCTAAAAAGTTTAATTTACGGGAAATATTTCAAAATTTCTGGCAGCATATTTCCGTGACTTTTTTTTTTGGTTCCGAATTTTAAATTTTTACGGAAAAATTCCTGTTAAAATACATATTTTTTTTTTTTTCCAGAATTGAACAATTTCTTTATTTTTTATGGAAAATTTTGTGGAAAAGCGTTAAAAGTCCCACTCTATAAATTTCTGTAATTTTAACCCTAAAAATGACTGTAAAATACTGCGCCAGAATTTCCGTAAATTTACACGGACATTTTTTTTAACAGGTAGCTATTTAGCTGTTCACAATCATAGCACGTTTAACGATTCCCGATGGGTTTGCCACCACCCCTTGGTAACAAGTGTTCACAAAAAAAGGCTTGGTAAGACTGGGGGGTTAATACATATCGGTCGGGCCGCGTCACCATAGTGAAGTTAACCGACATTTTTTTTTACTTTTTTGAGAATTGTTGGCTTTTGGCATATATATGTGTTGTACTACTTTACAAATTCACCAAACCTCACCATGCTCACAGTGACTTAAATAGTGAGATATAAACTACTTCTGACGTATTGTCCCCATTGCATAACGACGTATTTCTCGAAAATCTATTCTACGCAGGCCCGCAGCATCGTGTCTGCATTTTGAAGTATTTTCCGTTCACATAGTGACTATTTGTACGACGTCGGTGGAGAAAAGGAGAATAAAAACAAACAAGTTAAAAAGAAAAGTCATCATATACAGCTTGACAAGAGACGTTTTAAACTTGTTTTTACAAGGATGAAAGTGGGGAGGAATTCTGGAGTTCAGACTCTGAACTGAATCTGAATCTGAATCAGAAGGCAGTTGCATCCATAGAGAACTTGAGATTTTGGAGGTATTACTGGCAAGAACAGTGTTGATAGGTGAAAAAAAAAAAAAAAAAAAATGAGTCTTATGTCTTAGGTCTTTGTTTTCCAGACACCCACACACGCATCTGGAAAACAAAGACCGAAGACATAAGACATCAATTTCATTCTACGACTAAGTTATTTTTTAGTCTTATGTCTTAGGTCTTTGTTTTCCAGACACCCTATAGGGTGTCTGGAAACATAAGACCGAAGACATAAGACATCAATTTCATTCTACGACTAAGTTATTTTTTAGTCTTATGTCTTAGGTCTTTGGTCTTAGGTCTTCGGTCTTAGGTCTTATGTTTCCAGACACCCGCTTGAGAAGAGACGTTTTAAACTTGTTTTTACAAGGATGAAAGTGAGGAGGAATTCTGGAGTTCAGACTCTGAACTGAATCAGAATCTGAATCAGAAGGCAGTTGCATCCATAGAGAACTTGAGATTTTGGAGGTATTACTGGCAAGAACAGTGTTGATAGGTGTAATGAAGGGGTCATTAGCATGCTTTGTACCCGGGGCCTGCTATCATAGTTGTGGGAAGGAGTGTCAACGTTGAAGTCTTAAGAAATAATTTGATTTATTTGGTCAAGCAACACATTTCTTAACAGAAATTGTGTACTGACATAGTGCCGATTCGATTATTATCCACTATAGCGTTCATATTCGATATCTCGGGAAAGCCACGGGGCAGGCCTGACAGCAAATGTATTTTCATGGCGTGGGTTGAAGACCTATCAGCCTATGCCGTCAGAAGCTAATGTACTTTTCGTACTTTCTGGGCTACCGGGCTATTAGGTCACCGGTAAACAATATATGCATGATTGCTTAAACTTTAGATAAGACCCGCTAAACCATGTCCGTGAATTTCATTTCAAATATCACATTGTATTGTACTAGCAAGTATATTGCTTACTGGTAATATGTGTGTGGAGAGTAGACGAAATGGCTGTTTGCTGAGCTTTATTTTTTAAACTCTTGCTACTCGATAAGTAAAAAGTCACCGATTTTGCACTCAGTCTGCTTCAAAATTGTCGGTAACCATAAACCAAAGTTTAAAAGAAAATATTTTTAAAAATCTAATCATAACGGATGCGAAGGGAACAATGTAATTAATTATGCCTCAATGTTTTAGGTAGAGTTGTAGTGGTCAAGTCTTTATTACTATAGTAGATTCAACCCATCGTGTCACCTCTAGTACTTTTCAGAAGGTATGGGCATTGAATGAGGGGCATGTGCAGTGGGATGAAATTAAAATTCCACGCAATGTAACAGGCGAGGTGAATGTTAAGCTTTTGAGCGCCCGTGTTTTGGATAGAAGGAACACAAAAGTCTGTGCACTCTTTGTAAAAATGATGCCAACATGAAAGGCCCGATTATCTTAGTTCGTGTATGAAACAGGTGAATCGGGCCACATGTTTTCTTTTACTGCCTCCTCTCCCAACTAATCGACGCTGTCCAAAACCTTTCCTGTGGTGACACGATGGGTTAAATCTACTATACCTAAATTTAATCATTTCATTCAGTCAATCCCCAACCCAGACAAAAAGTTAAATAATTTTGTTTGGGGAGG